>PVIA01003509.1:153850-166180 GCA_004024845.1 Tonatia bakeri | reverse complement strand
CACCAAGGCACATCATAATTACATTAGCCAAGGTAAAAATGAAGGAGAGAATCCTAGAAGCAGCAAGAGATAAGGAGACAGCAACCTACAAAGGAATTCCCATCAGACTGCCAGCTGATTTCTCAAAAGAGACCTTGCAGGCAAGAAGGGGTTGGAAAGAAGTATTCCAAGTCATGAAAGGCAAGGACCCCCATCCCAGATTGCTCTATCGAGCAAACCTTTCATTTAGAATGGAAGGACAGATCAAGTGCTTCTCAGATAAGGTCAAGTTAAAGGAGTTCATCATCACCAAGCCCTTATTTTATGAAATGTTAAAGGAACTTATTCTAAGAAAAAGAAGATAAAAAACATGGATGGTAAAATGACAGCAAACTCACAATTATTAACAACCATGCCTAAAACAAAAACAAAAACAAAAACAAACTGAGCAAACAACTAGAACAGGAACAGAACCACAGAAATGGAGATCACATGGAGGGATAGCAACAAGGGAGTTGGAGGAGGAGAGAGGGGGAAAAGGTGTGGAGAATAAGTAGCATAGATGGTAGGTAGGAAATAGACAGGGGGAGGGTAAGAATAGTATGGGAAATGTAGAAGCTAAAGAACTTATGACACATGGACATGAACTAAAGTGGGGGAATGTGGGTGGGAGAGGGTGTGCAGGGTGGAGGGGAATGAAGGGGGGGTAATGGGACAACTGTAATAGCATAATCAATAAAATATATTTTAAAAAAGAAAATAAAGACTCACAACAAAGACTATTCTATCAACTAAAGCTATCACAACGGAGGAAGTGCATTATCGCCAAACCATTATTACAAGAAAAAAGAACGAAAAACAAAAGAGAAACATAATTACAAAAAGTAAAATGGCAATAAATAAATACCTATCAAAAATCACTTTAACTGTAAATACATTAAATGCTCCAATCAAAAGACACAGGGTAGCTGAATGGTTAAGTAAGCTTATGTAAATGTTGTCTAAAAGAGACCTACCTCAGAATGAAAGACACACAAAAACTGAAAGTAAAGGGATGGAAAAAGGTATTTCATGCAAATGAAATTTAAAAAAAGCTGGGGTAACAACAGTTATATCAACAAAACAGATTTCAAAATAGAAACTATCATAAGAGGCAAAGAAAAACACTACATAATGATAAAAGAGTCAGTACAACCAGATGATATATAACCTATGGAAGCACTTAGGGATTCAACACAGGAGCACCTAAAATACATAAAAGCAAATCTTTTTTTTTTAAGATTTTATTTATTTTTTTAGAGGAGAAGGGAAGGAGAAAGAGGGAGAGAAACATCAATGTGTGGTTGCCTCTCATGCATCCCCCACTGGGGACCTGGCCCATGACCCAGGCATGTGCCCCAACTGGGAATCGAACCAACGATCCTTCTGTTCACAGCTCGCACTCAATCCACTGAGCCACACCAGCCAGGCCATAAAAGCAAATCTTGATGGAAATAAAGGGAGAGACTGAGAGAAATACAGTTACAGTAGGGGATTTTAAATACCCGATTGACATCAATGTATAGATATTCCAGACAGAAAAGTAACAAGGAAACAGTGGCCTTAAATGGCACATTGGATGAGATGGGCTTAATTGATATATGCAAAGCATTCCACCCCAAAAGAGCAGGATATAAATACTTTCTTTTCAAGTGCACATGGAACATTTTAGGACACTTCATGTTAGGACACAAAGCAAGTATCAATAAATTTCAGAAGATTTAAATCTGACAATGGTATGAAACTAGAAATCAACTAAAAGAAAAAAAACTGAAAAATACACAAACACATAAAGGCTAAGTAACATGTTACTAAACAATGAATGGGTTAACAATGAGATCAAGAAGGAAATCAGAAGACGCCTTGAGACAAATGAAAACAAGAACACAACAACTTAAACATCTATAGGACACAGTGAAAGCAGTCCTAAGAAGGAAATTCATAGCAATACAGGTCTACCACAAGAAACAAGAAAAATATCAAATAAACTATCTAACCTTATACCTAAAAGAACTAGAAAAAGAAAAACAAAGCCCAAAGTGTGTAGATAGAAAGATCAGAACAGAAATAAATAAAATGGAGTCGTACAAAATACAAAGTCAATGAACCAAGAGCTAGTTCTTTGAAAAGATAAACAAGCTAGATAACCTTACCCATATTCATCAGGAAAAAAGAGAGGACCCTAATAAACACAATCAGAAATGAAAGGGAAGAAGTAACAACTGACACCACAGAAATACAAAGGATTATAGAAAATATTACGAAGAACTACACATCAACAAATTGGACACTCTGGAAGAAATGGATAAATTCCAAGAAATGTCCTCCCAAAACTTTCCTCTCAAAACTGAATCAAGATACAAATAGAAAATCTGAACAGACCAAGTACAACTAATGAAATAGAAGTGATACTGAAAAAAACTCCCAACAAACAAAAGGCCTAGACCAGATGGCTTCACAGATCACAAGTGAATTTTTACCAAACATTCAGAGAAGAACTAACATGTATCCTTCTCAAACTATTTAAAAGAATTCAAGAGGAAGGAAGGCTCCCAAAATTATTTTACCAGACCAGCATTACCTTAATTCCAAAAGCAGATAAAGACAATACAAAGAAAAAAATTATAGGCCAAAAATAAATATAAAAATCCTCAACAAAATATTAGCAAACTTAATTTGGCAAACATTAAAAAGATCATAGAACATGGTTGAGTGTGATGTATTCCTGTGATGCAGGTTGATACAATATCTGCCAATCAATTAATGTGATACAACATATAAACAAAATGAAGGATGAAAAACACACGATCATACCAATAGATGCAGAAAAAGCATTTGACAAAATCCAGCACCCATTTATGTTAAAAACTCTCTCGGCAAAGTGGGAATAGAGGGAACATACCTCAATGTAATAAAGGCCATATTATGACAAATCCACAAGACAGGGATGTCCACTTTCAACACTCTTATTCAACATAGTATTAGAAGTCCTATTCCCAATAGACAAGAACAAGAAATAAAAGGCATCCAAACTGGAAAGAAAGAGTAAAATTGTCATTGTTTGTAAATGACATAATACAGTATATAGAGAACCCTAAAGGTCCTGTATGGGGCAGGAAGGAGCTCATGTTGGAAACAGGAAAGGGTGGACAAGAGCTCAAGACGGTGCACGCATCGCGTTAGCAACCAGGACTACTGTGCATGACACAGAAAAAAGAGGCTCCAAAAGCTAGAAGGTGATTGGATGGGAGGGTCATACTCTCCCATCTACTTCTGCTGTGTGTGTATATGTGTGTGCGTGGGGGTTTCTTTAAAAGGTGGAGTGCCTGCAAATGCCACGCTTTTGCTCCCCTGTTCCCTGCTTGGTGGGTCTAAGTTTCTTGAGCTGGGGACCTAGCTGGAGGGATTCCAAGTGCTCCCTGCCATAGTGCTCTAGGACCTGCCTGTCCAGGAGCTCAGCAGGTTTTAGGTAGGAGGGCTGGGGGAGGCTTGAGAGGACAGTGGGGGAGACGCAGGCTCTGGGGCTCTGGGAGGCTTGGGTGGATAAGTTCTGCACCCCTTCCCAGGCAGGAAGCTATGGCTGGTGCTTGCCCATGGACCATGCCTTTGTAGGCCAGTTGGTTCCGGCCCCAGGGCAGTTAAGGAGGGCCAGGTCCTGCACCCCACCCTGAGAGCTTCAGGCCTCACAAGGAGCATTGCTGGTGCTGGGAGTAAGACAAAGAACAGGGTGACGGGGGTGGTGGAGAGGAGATTTGGGCTGACAGGTCCCCCCAGCAGTGGCATCACCAGGTAACAAACCCCATGCCTCTCTCTTCCATGCACAAAGCCCTAGGGAAACCACTGTGGTGGTTACCTCCCAAGTCACCTGCCAGCAGCCTGCTTACTCTTCCAGTGGTGGTGGTGGTCGGGGGGGGGGGGTGGACATCAAGAAATCTACTGTCTATAAGTAAGTAAAAATTTCATTTTCCTTTCCAATGTTTCCAGAGTTACTGCCTATGGGCAGCAGGCAGTGGGACCCCACTAGTTCGGTTACAATTCCACCAGATAACTTCTAGAACTAATAAATTAATTCAGTAAAGTAGCAAAATACATAAGAAATATTCAGAAATTGGTTCCTTTTCATGCTAATACCTGTATGATTAATCATGTCTCTCAGGTGACAAAGCAGATTTGTTTTCAAACAAATCACTTCTCGAACAGTTTCCAGGATGAATTAAGCTCAAGAACGGAATTTCCACTGTTTATCTTTTTGGGCAAGGGGAACAAGAAAAAATAAATGAGATGACATCAAACTAAAAAGGTTTTGCATAGCAAAGGAAACCATCAACAGAATAAATAGGCATTCGCCAATGATACATCTGATAAAAGTTACTATCCAGAATGTATAAAGAATTCAAAAACAAGGATGTGAAGAAAAGGAAATGCTTGTGTACTGTTGGTGCGAATGCAGACTGGTGCAGCCACTGTGGAAAACAGTATGGTTTCCTCAAAAAATTAAAAATGGAACTGCCTTATGTCCACTTCTGGATATACTGAAAAAATCCAAAACACTATTTTAAATATATGCACCCATATGGTCACTTCAGTGCTATTTACAATAGCCAACATATGGAAGCAACCCAAGTAACCATCAGCACACGACTGAATAAAAAAGTTGTGGTATATATACATATAATGGAATATTAGTCATAGAAAAAACCTAAATCTTACCATTTGCAACAGCATGGATGGACCTAGAGGGTATTATGCTAAGTGAAATAAGTGTGTTGGAGAAAGACAAACACCAAATGATTTCACTTATATGTGGAATCTAAACAACAAAATAAGCAAACAATATCGAAACAGACTCATATGTACAGAGAAGAGACTGACAGGTGTTGAGGAACTAGGCGAAAGAAATAGTGAAGGGATTAAGAAGTAAAAATTGGTAGTTACAAAATAATCATCAGGATGTAAAGTAGAGGGCAGGGAATGCAGTCAATAATATTTTAATAATTATGTATGGTGTCGCTAGGTACTGGTAATATTGGGGGAAATAGTTTTAAAGTATATGATTGTGTAACCACTATGCTGTACATCTGAACTATTATAAAATAATACTGAATATAAACTATAATTAAAAAAATAATGTTTTAAAAATTATTGCTAGAATGTTACTTCCCTCTTACACTGATGATCAGTCACCTTGCAGAGAGGGCAAGACTAGGCTGGCTAAGGTGACAGCAGGACATTCCTGTTCAAATTGTCCTTTTAGGCAGGTTTGCTTTGGTCACTATAGAGGTGATGGGGTCACTGATGTTACCACCTGAGGTCACTTTATGAGGTAGTAAGAGGGCTGCCTGAGGCCTTCTCCAATTGCTACTCTGATTTCAGGAGGTCCCAAGAGCCTGGGAAAGTCCTCCTGTCTGGACTAGCACCTCTGCCTTCTGGCTCTGCTGTCGAGACTCAGTAGATGCCGGCAGGACCTGGCTGTCCACAGAACACAGGCTGCAAAGTAGAACCCAGTTAAAACCACAGGCTCCAGACTAACAAGAGCTTAGTCCTGACAAACTTGGAAACTGTGCTCTCTGTAAAAAAACAAAGCTGACTCCTCACGTCTAACTGTGGCAGCTGTTCTTGGCATCTCCTTCGAGTGCTATTAGCTGATTCCAGTGATCCACGAGACTGAACCCAGGCCAAGGATAACAAAATATGCCCAAGTGTCTTTCCAGATGCCTCTTCTAGTTTGTCCGCTCACAGCAGCTCTGATGTGGGTTTAAACCAAAGCTGCTCCATGTATTCCATGAGATGTATACGGGCGGAGGGGAACTCCCAACCCAAAGGCTGGCGGAGAATCCTAGGGCACTGGTGGCCAACCATGGGAAGCCTGCCCTATTAGCAAGCACACTGCTAGACAGCTGCATGCATGCCAGGGAAACCTCATTCCTCCAGATACTTATGTTCCCCCGCTTCTTTCTTAGCCCTGGGAAAGGGTATGGGCTTGACAGAACACCCAACCATATTCTGTCTAATGTGTTCCTGGGAGGAGCCCCTGCTGGCTTCTGCAGTGATGGGGCCTGGGCATCCCCTCAGCCTGCAAAGCACATTTAATGTCCTGCTACTCAAAAAGGCACCACTGCTATGTAGGCCATCTTAGCAAACATGGGATTCTCCAGACTGGCTTCTGCTGATTCAAAATGTGTTCAAGGAATGGAAACTAATTCATTAACAGTATTAGGCCTTGTAGACGACACAAAGGGAAAAGATATCAACTGACACCTCTCTGCACCAAAACCAAGCCAAATAAAACTCTTTGAAAACATAATCCAACATAAATGCCCCCACTTAAAAAAAAAAATTATGGGTTGCTTTGGATTAGTCATGCCATACTTTTCCCAACAACATAGAGAGGTGGCCTAGAGTAACTACAGAATGTCACCTACTACTCATTCCCACCACTGTTGGACAAATATCTGAACGATCTCCTGACTCCTCAAAAAGGTAATTAGGAAGCAAGTCTATGAACTTCTCAAGATGACAGAGATGCTTCCTGGAACCTGAAATAATTTACAGTCACACTGCTGTTTTCTTCCTCTGCCCTCTAAGTGCTACCCATGCTTTGGCAGTGAGTTCTATTTTAACTTCACCTTTCAAAATCCACAAAGGCCATGGCCCAGGGCCCAGCCTAAGTGGAGATGTCCATGGTCCAGCTCCACAAGCAGCCATCCATCATGCAGGCCTCGCTGGCCCTGGCACAGAAAACAATAGCTGTTGTTACTCCAGCATGAGATTTTCTTGTATGTCAGCCATGCTTAATCAGGTACCTGAGGGAACTAAAAATGAACGTGACCTTCCTGTGATGGCAATGAATGACCTATCTGCCTAACATGTTTAAGCTTTTATGTTTTATGCTCCAAGCCTACTGACTGGTATGTGTGCAAGGTTTATGCAGAATGAAGGGCAAACTTCACACTGGGGCTTCTGGAACTTGACCGAGTTGCCAGATGCCTCGGGACCAGGACAGAAGTCCTGTGTTGGGTTTGGATTGCTCATTAACAGAGGAAAAAGTCAACTCTTCACACACCTCCCTTCAAGGCCCTCCAAAAGCTGGTCCCAGCCCACCTTTCTGGACTGGTCTCTAAAGTCTTCAGATAAAATATTACAATAAAAAAAAAAGGACAGAAGGTAGTATTTGGTGGATGATTTAAATTCAACTCTGTCTGGAAATGTCCAGCTAAATATCTCTCTCAGCCATGTCATTTTTAAAAACTGAGATGATTCTTAGAAGAGAAAATGCACAGAGATTGGCCCATCCCTCACCTTTTTGAATTTTTAGTCATAGCCTAATCTTTATCCAAAATGACCTTCCCACCTACCTGTGCCTACTAAAATGCTAGGACCTCTTCAGATCTAGCCCAAATCCTCCCTCCTCCATGAGGTCTCCTGGATCTCTACACAACTTACTGCTGTTTCTCCTCTGACACCTCCTGACCTCTTGACACCTGCTCATCATGTCACTCAGATTCATCGCTTACTGCCCTGGACTGCAGCGAATGGTGTGTCTCATCTCAGTGCTTACACCACGACCTGTCCAGAGTGTAAGTCACATGGAATGAGGGGGGTGCACAAGGCCATCCACGTGATGGCTATGACTGAAATGAGAACTAGAGAATGATAAGGTGTCATTCATATTTAAGTCCTCAATATGAGGCCCTTGTTTTCAACCTTCAGTGAAATGAACTTGAGCAGTACATAAGAAATAAACAGCAGACACTGAGTTTTCTTTCAAAGTAATACACCATGAAGCCTGCTGGCTGGCACCAGGAGCAGCCAGGAACAAAAGACACCAAAGGCAAGTGAAGGGCCCAAGTGACCAACACTCACATGGGATGATCATTTAGCTATAAAACCCTTTGTTGACTAAAAAAATAATCCCAGGTGGCCAAGCTCTGTGGTCAGGTAGACTGTACCTGTTCTCTGGCCCACTTGCTGGGTGTCCGACCGCAGGGGCTGTGTTTGATACATCTGTCTCCACAATGCTTATGTGTCAATGGTTGTTCAATTAATACTTGCTGAGCAAATGAATTCCTCTTTATTCAGAGTCCATACAAATACAGGTATTGTCATATGTGCAGTCTTATTGGAGAAATTTCTGCAGAGGATGATGGGTGTAATCTAAGTCACAGTATTTACACTGACTGATTCCATCAACAATAACCAATACAGAGACAGAACGGAAGCCAATAAGAGAAAGAAAACATCCAGGGTATGGAAATTATTACGCCTGCATCTCTCCACTGCAGCGCTCAGAACCATTTCATAATCTTCTATTGGATAAAAAAAAAATCAATGACATACGAAGATGGCTGGGAATTTTCAGGAGGCCTTGGCTTTCACCTTGGACAGCAGCACCTCGTTCTTGCGGCCCTCCTGGAGGGAAAGCAGAGAGAGTGTGTACAGAGAGGTGGTGGCTACATTAGCACCCATGTGAGGCTCAGGTGGTCTTATTATTCTGCCTTGAGTCCCATGATAGACAACTTTTGACTAACAAAACCAGACTCCTAGCATGTTGCCACCAGTATGGTGAAACCTCCTGGTGACATACCGATTTTCAATACCAGAACAGTTTATAATGACATTGGCTGTCTGCACTGTCAGACTGAGAACAGGATGACAGGATTAGGCACTGTCACTCCAAAAGACTTCATGAAACCTCTAAACCCTTCAAGGGGACAAGAGCTGAAAGCAGACACTTGTGTACCAATCTTGGATTACCACGGAGAGGGAAGAAAGTGGGGGAGGTCCTTGGAGACAGACTAAGGAGCACAGTAGACAATACAGTAGAAAAGCTCTTATTTTGACAACAGTAAAGGTTAAGAATATCCTTAACTTTAAGAAAGACAAACTCACATTTGACATGATGAGAAATAGGCATCAAGGGACACCTGCTCCCCTTTAAGAATTAGTTGTATGAGATCTATTACTGTATATGCTGAGGATTATCACTGAGGGAGGTCAGTGGCCCCTTCGTCTCTGTGGAACTGACGTCCAGTGGTACAAGGTCACCTCTGCATTATTTTATATGTCCTTCAGACATCTTCAAAGGCTTCTCATTGTGTGTCTTTCTGCCCCCTTGTTCTGACTGGACTTGATAGCTCAGGATACCTCCATCTGCTAGCAAAGATCTCCACCCCTCCCTGGGTCATGGCACAAGGAGTCCTGCTTCAGACTGAGGGGCGAATGTGGTAGTGGGGAGAGGCTGGGCTTGAGAGCCCAGGACTCCAGGAGCCATGCTTCTTCCCTGGAGATCCATTTCGTGTGGAAGAAGAAACTTATTCACCCTTGAACCAACCCTCTGCAGCCAAGACCGGCAGAGTCAATGTTTCCATCTCTCTGGGCCTACATGTTTAGTTTTCTAGTGGCCCTTTGCTCTTTCCGGCAGAATCACAGCTCATGGCTGCAATGACCCTGGTTTTACTAAAACAAATGCCAGTTTACCTACAGGGTTTACACTTATCTTTCGCTCAGAGCTGGAGAATAGCCAGGCTCTTAGGCTGGGGGTAAGGCTGAATTCTTCTGTCAGAAGCAAGGTGCTCTGACATTTTTTGAGGACGTGTTTTTGGAGGGGGAGGCAGTTAATTTTTTTCTAGGGTTAGGAAGAGAAAAAAAGTAAGCTGAATAACATTTGTTCTATTAGAAAAGTAAAGAAGAAAGTTTTCCTTTTAAAAATCAGTTACTAGGAGGAAAAAACTTCTACACCCCCACCTCCCAAAGTAGGATGGGTAGAGCTGGAACAAGAACAGGTAGATAGTCATACTGTTATAGTACTTTCTTGACTTTGGTGTATTTTTGAAAATTCCCACAAAAGACAAAATAATACAATAATGAATAAATTAGCTTCAATTGTTACCCACCTCACCTTTTAAAGAAGGCAAAAACAACTCAAGCCCTGGCTGGTGTGGCTTAGTGGACTGAGTGTTGACCTGAGAACTGAAAGGTTACCAGTTTGACTCCCAGTCAGGGCACATGCCTGGGTTGTGGGCTGGGTCCCCAGTGGGGGACGTGCAAGAGGAAACCAATCCATGTATCTCTCACACATCAATATTTCTCTCCCTCTCTTTCTCTCTCCTTTTCCCCTCTCTAAAAATAATTAAACCTTAAAAAAAAAGAATGGCACTGTTAAAAAAAAACAACTAATGTTTAAAAAAATAAAAATAGAAACAACTGTGAGCATCGAAACACTCCCAAGGTATAGAGTTCCCAGCAGGGATAATTCTGTATATCATACCACACTAATACAATGCCTGATTTTTCAGTAAAGATATCTAGGCTGTCAGCTGGTGTGTGTGAGCACTGATTAAACTCCATGTAATCTATTGGAAACCTTTGGGAGACTACAGAATAATACACTCTGTTCAAAGCAAATACAGAAAGAATCCTTTAGATATTTTTTTCTAGAAGAAAAGGGAAACTGTTTCTTTGCCTCTGTTTCTTTCCTGCTTAAAACCATGGGGGCCTGCTATGTGACAGACATAGCACTTCAGTTCACCTAAGATTAAGAATGCCAAGCCAGCTTCATTCATCAGTGCTAGGCTAGAATTTCAATCTTGCTTTGGTGACCCTGTGAGTGATTTTAGTTTAGAGACACAACTACTTAATGTACTACTGAAATTAAGGCAACCTGTGATTTCAGAATATGTTTTACTTCTTGGTAGATTAATTGTTAACAAACTCTCCCAGTGTGATCCAGCCAATGGAATTCTAGAGACAACCCCATTTCTCAAATCAAAAAGTCTTGACACCAGAGGAGGCTGGAAGTCAGGATGAGGGCATCACAAGGTGTCTATATGGAGCCCATGGGGCTTCACTGGTGCTTAATTAATGTGGAACAAGCCGCACACAATAAAGGGAACCACTAAGGCTGCTGAAGATGATCCTCTGAACAATATTATTGTGCTCTGCATGAAGAGTAATTATTGCCCAGCACAAGTACTAGGGGCCAGGATGTGGTAGGAATTCAGAAGTTGGGAGCAGGAAGGAGACTAAGTATCTGGGGGAGAGGCAGGCAAAGCAGGCAGGACAGAGAGGGTTCTGGGAGAAGGCTCCATCCTGCCTGGGATGAAAGTGCAAATTTTCAAACTGGTTTGCTACTACAAGTGAGCTCTTACTTGGAACTGCAATACATAAAATATCAGAATTACTCTGGTTGAAGGTATGGAGAGGTGATTGGGGAGCAGCAAGCAAGGTACCATTGCAACTGGGGTGGCCCCAACCTCAGAGGAGCTTGTGGAAGAAAGTTTAAGGTTTTAAAAAACTGACAGGTATTTGCTAATTTAATATTTTTGCCAAGTAAAATGCTAATGAAAAATAACAACTATGCACTATCACCATCATTTTATAAGAGAAAGGCAATTTTAACATCAAAAAACAAGAGGACATGCTATTTTTAAAAAGGTGAGGCCTTTTGATAAAAAATACTTAGCTATCTGAAGAACATACTACATTTCTCCTCCCTTCTATTCCTCAGAACTCTAAGGCATGGGCAAGCACCTGGTCTAGCGGGTCTTCCCTGGCTCTGAAGGGCCCATCCTGGGTCTCTGCTGTGACAGTAACTGAGTTTGAGAAGGGCAGGAACAGAAAACTCTTGATGCTTAATGTATCTGAAGGAACCGTTTCCTTTGGATGTCATCCTAAGCCCTCAGCCCTGAAAGCCTGTGGTGCAAGTATGAACTCTGTTTTAATTTGCTTTGATTTTGACAACATATACTTATCCCCCCACCTTATTTGCTTTTTGTTTCAAAAGGGTAGTGTTGGCATGTCCAAGCAATATTTGAAATGTAATTCTTCTCCTCTGGGCCTTCACTCTTTGTGAGTTATTTGAATTTAAGAGAAAAAACGAGCCCATCTGTTCCTTGCCTGCTCACTCATTGGCCCTTCTGAAACTTCAGCTCCAGCCCCTAGATCTCGAACACCTCACCTGGTCACTCTCCCATGCTGCCCAACCGTAGGCCTTCAACCTGGCTGCTCCCTTGCGGAAGACTTGTTCTGCCCATGGTCAAGTCCTTCCAAGGCTGAAATTACTTATTTGTTATTACTAATTTATTAGGGCTTCTGTTTGTTTCTGTTTCATCACTTATCTGCCTCCCCCATCACAATATAAACTTCTTGACATAGGGACAGACTGAGTCTATTTTACAACCTGATACATCCCCAAAGGCATAGGAAGAGCTGGAAGAACATTTATTAAAAAGATAAAGGATTTTGAAATGCCCATGGGTTGTGACTTCAAAAAGTTAAATTACAAAACATGGATGGAAAAATAAAGAAGGAAAA
>PVIA01003509.1:0-153750 GCA_004024845.1 Tonatia bakeri | reverse complement strand
GGCTACAACTTACCTTTAGAACCTCTGTATTTTCAGCAATCTCTAAACTCATTAAAACCATATGGATTTAGGTTAGAATGAGGGAGGAAACTCCTGGAAAAAAAAGCTGCTGAGATCCTGGGAAGTGACAAAATAACCCCCCTTCTGGAATATCTCTTAAGTAGAGAGCAAGTATTTGTCTTTCTGGAACAATCGAGAGACAGCCCTGACCAAATGCAGGGAAAAGACAAAGACACATGAAATTCAGTGACTGTCGGTGGGACAGGGGCCAGACGCAGTGCTAGATACATCTGTTTCTCATCTGACCCAACAGAACCCACCAACAACGAAGGGTTGGAGGGGCTACATCACTGCCCAGGTGCACAGCTGCTAAGTGGTAAAGGCAGGATTTCAACCCAAGCCTGCACACTCAAAGCTTACTCTCCCTACAAGGCATTTTAAGGTCCCTCTCCATGCAAAGATTGAGGGGAGAAAAAGCTCCAGATCTGCACTTAAAACAAATGACATTTCTAGGTGCTCTTTGAGGTAGAATGACATCATTTCATGAATTTAATGTGCTTACTAAGTGTTAGAAAAGTGAAAATAAAGATGTAATGTCTCTGGAACATTCAATTAGAGCCTCAAGATGGTCTCAGATCAACACAAAGTTGACTTACGCAGATGCCACACACGCTTCACTGTCAGATTACACTGCCGATGGAAAACCAACCAACCAAGTGCTCCGGTTTTTAAAGGCTTATCTGGAAGTGAACATAAATCTCCCTGTAGCTTTCCATAACCAGCCCAACCCCCCCCCCTTACCTCCTTGAACTCTTTCACAGTCTTAAAGTACAGCCTCTGTTTTTCCAACAATTCCAAGTACTGGTCATTCAACTGGTCTCTTCTCATTTTGTTCTCTTGCTTCTTCTTTTCCATCTGTTGAAACATTTTGGGAAACGGTAATGAAAAGCATATTCTGACCAATAGCTGTTGGCAACATCCAGAAGGCAACTCTTACTGATATTTCATAGATTTCCTCCAGTATCTTCCTTCTTTATATAATTTTTGAGGTTGGTTTATTTATTTGCATGATATTGCACAGAGGTTCTATTTATTCAGCACTTCTCCTGCCATTGGGCATTAACTGTTCCCTTTTAAATTTTTTTTTTGTGTGACTAAAAACAATTTATAATCAGTAAGTTGGTGGTCCTCAACCAAGGCCTATTTTGTCCCCTAGAGGACATCTGACAATGTCTGGTGACAGCTTAGATGGCTACAACTGTGAGGAAGGGGTGCTACTGGTATTTACTGTTAGAAGCCAGGGATGCTGCTAAACATCCTACAATGCATAGGACACACCCTATACAACAAGAAATTATCCAGCACCGAGGTTCCAACAGCATGAAGCCTGGAGAAGATGGACATAATGAGGGGTCAAGACAGTACCTTCCCCAGGAGGGCATCTCCTAGTAAACAGGAGGGAAAAGCCAAGGGAAAAAGTCCAGTAAGTTCCTGTTGTTCTTACTCTTAGCAAGAGCAGCTCTCAGAGGAGGAGCATGGCAGGGTGGAAGGGTCACCACACTGAGACTTGGGCTGTGACAGGTTCATGGTGAGTCAGGTTCTCTCTTCCACCCACCTCATACCCCAGATCATTAAGAAAGGACTCCATGCATTCTTGGCAAGAGAGCTTACCTCGCCTTGGGTAAGTGTCTATGCACAAGGTAAATACTGCCTCATATCAGCTCTCATCTTTGTGGATGAAAATTCTCATCACTAGTGACACATTTTTTTCTCCTTTGACATCATTTTACTAAAGTCATTAATGGGGAAGTTAATACTTTTCTACAGAGAGATATGGAGAGATTCTGCCCTCAGTTCATCACATGAGATGAGATTATGGGCAGCTTGAAAGTTTGTCTTTTGTGGGTGGGTTTTTATGATGATGTGTCCCATAGGCAACTGTTTCTTTTGTTTGTTTGCATTCTGGCATTGACCACTCTGCTCCAAGATCATAAGAAGAGATACCCTAAGTCCCCAGAAGGTTTTAATGCTTTGCCTGAGGATTGTTTTCCTGTGATACGTTTTTAAAACAGGACTGAAAGCAAGAGCCATTGGCAAGTACTGCACTAGTGAGGATTCACCTGGTTACAAGTAGTAGGAAAATACAGCTGGTCTGGTTTACAGACAGCAAGTCTGCTTCACTACTGACAAAAGGGCCCACATTCAAAGCTACAATACAAGGAAAATCCCATGCTGTCCCCAGACTGGATGATTCTCTGCAAGCGACCTCTGGAGCACCAACACCCCTTTTCAGTTCCTCAATATTCAATCCTGTCTTCCGAGGCACTCAATATCTTGTCACATCAGTACAATTCAGTTCAGCAATTATTTGCATTTTTTATAGATTCCTGAAAACTACAATGCTCTTGAGATTCTAAGGAATCTAATGGCAGAATCAATCTCTAATGGCAGAATGTCAGGAACCAAATATCCAGTGAGGAAGTGCTTCAGGGCAAAAGTGGAAGGCTGCTGGTGAAAGCTGGCTTCATCTGTAAAATGGGTATAACACCACTTACTTAAAAGGGCTTAAGAAGGCTTAGCACAGTGCTTGGCACAAAGTAGGTGTTCAGTGGAAGGTTCTGCTAAGAGCTGCCTTTGAACCACCAGGGCATGAAGACCTGGGAGCTGGCCCTGCCCATTGCAGAGGCACTGAACATATTTCCTCAGGCTTGAGAACAATGAGAAGAAGCTGATATTCCCCAGGGCCTTCTCCATCACCAGTATAAAACCCGTGTTATACAAAAGATGCCATCTAACCTTCATTCTACTTTGCTTAATTCCTTCTACGATCTGTTCCATCTGACGTAAAAACTGGTCTCGGGCAACAGGGGAAGCCATGGCTCTGAAAGAAAAATCAGTGGAAGCATGATCAGCATCCAGAAGTGAGCATAAGAGAGGTGCCGGGGGTCAGCCCCATACCCACATGACGCTCCAAGAGGCCTTTTCAGATGGACCCGTGGAGAACCCAGGGATCCCAGGCACTTAAGAATTCTAAACTCTAAAGAAGGCATAAAAATTAGCCTGGTTTTATAACTGAATATTAATCTTTACTTTTCCTACAATTTTCTTCGGTAACATGTATTTTGTTAAATCAAAATGAAATATCACTAAAATTAACAAAAACATTTTTTTACTTTGAATGATAGTAGGTACTGCTTAAGAAATAAATTTCATTTAGCTTTTAAAATTTTGAGGATTTGGAGATCCTGCTCAAGACTGGTAGTTATATCCTGAGATTTTCCTAAAACCGAGCTGGGAAATCTGCTCCTGTCTCTTGAAGCTGAAACTAAAATGAGTAGGTTCCCTGGTGTCCTAAAACATTCCCTTCACCTCCAGTTCTACAGAGGGAGAGAAACCAGAAGGTCAGAGTGCATGTACACAAGGATTGAGAATTCTTTCAAAGAATGGCAACAGCACACATCACAAAAACACTCAAACTGCAGGCTCCCTCAACTGTCAAGAAATAAAAATGAAGGCACCATTTTTAGAAATGTTACAAGGTTCTAAGTTACTAACTGAATCTTATCAGGGAGTTATAAGTGTTTTTAATTAGAAATGAAGCTTAAAATCTAGAGTTTATAATCTATTAAGATCTTAAATTACTGGTCACCTGTGGGAGGACAGTAGAGATTTGTGCTGGAAGGAAATAAAGTCTATTGTACAGACAGCAGGCCCAGGAGCTGTCTGGATGGTGGGTGGGCCAATGGGCATGCATGCCCGAGGGCTGGTAGGATCTCAGTATAGGTGGACCTTGTCATCCAATTTTTGGAGGAAAAAATTCATATCCGAATGAAGCTATTTAGAGGATACACATTAATTTAAAAACAGTGTCTACCACAATATTTTAAATAATCTTTTAAAAATTATATAATTTCATTATCTAGATTTAAAACATCTCTATGTCCTCAAGAATAAATGGTATCAATCTAATCTTAGTAAGACAAAAGTAATACACAAAGAGATTATAGTAATTTTGCATAATCAAGTTATTTGAAAGTTAATTTTTCCTTAAGATATTTCTTGGTGTTTTTTAAAATTAACTCTAATATAGTGTTTTTTGTAAAAACTCAAGAATCATGTGAACCAAGAAACATCTGCACTTAGTAGCGGGCATGGGGAGCGAAAGTGTCAGAATCACATAATACAGCACTGAGTCTTGCTCTGTCACCCCACTGCAACACCAAGGGGAGCCGACACAAAGTGCAGGGCACACCATGGTACTGACAAGGAGGAGGACTGACAGTCTGACAGCACTTACTGTGAGAAGTTCTCATGAATTGAGTTCAGCAGGCTGATCTGAGAAAGAAAGAAAACAAGGAAAAAACTATATGCAAAAGATTGAAAGATCCCTCTGCTGCTTCAACTACTGAAAGCCTGTCCTACTCTGGATATTGCTTCTGAAAGAGCACACTTGTTTATGGAGATCAAACTAACATGAAAAAAACCCCAAAACAAAACAGCAACATGTTCTTAGCACCAGTTTTCCCCCAGAGAACCTACTTGGACACCCCATTACCACAGGAATATAGGAAGAGGGCTCATTAAAGGGACCTAAATCCCCACAGGGAAGACACTGAGCTAATATTTGGGCTCTTTGGGCAAGCTGCCACCACTGTCCTTTCTATTTTGCAAACACTGCCTTTTATTTTGAGGGTTATCAGCTGAGTACAGGGTTAGTCAGGGTGGGGAGTGAGAACACTGTTTCCATCCTATTCCTTCCCACAAAATATTTTTGCCAGTGTGGTCAACTGAGTGGCTCTGAGGGGCTCCACGGGATGCATCATTCAAGGCCTCCATTCCCATGGAAACTGCCTTCCCCTGCACAGTATGCCACTCTCTGCCCCAATGATACAGTCAAGGGCAGAGCTCTGAGTCCAGAGAAACTAGAAACCTAGTTCCTCCTTCTGTCTGTGTCACTAACTTGTGAGCTCAGTCAGGACTAAGAGTTTACTACACTTGGACCTGAGGTTCACGGTCTGTAATGTGGAAATGATATTCTTGTCCTATGACTCCACTGGGATGTCTGAAAGCTACAATATCATAGGCATGAACAGGTTTGGAATAAAATACACAATTTATGCAAATGCAAAGTTATGTGTCAATATGGCTTAGAATTAAAAAGCCCCCACTCCCCTGCATGCTCCTGGTTTTTAAAAGAATGCAACTTCACATGGACAAAGCCGAAGGAGGGTAGGATCAAAGGTGGGAGGTGGGGATGGGGAGTGGTGGGAGGAAAATGGAGACAACTGTACTTAATACAGTTTCTTTAACAAAAAGAAAAAACCTCCTAATTTGGTAAAGGAAGTAGACATGTAAGTCCAAGAAGCACAGAGAATCCCAATTACGATGGGTGCAAAGAGGCCTACTCCAAGACACATCATTATTAAAAGGCCAAAGATTAAAGATAAAGAGAGAATCTTAAAGGCAGCAAGCGAAAAGAAGTTAGTTACTGGAAGGTTGCCAGATGGGAGGGGAGAAGGGGAGCATGGGTGAAAAGGTGAGAGCATTAAGAAGTACAAATAGGTAGTTACAGAACAGCCATGGGGATGTAAAGTACAGCATAAGGAACGGAGGAGTCAAAGAACTTATACGCATGACCCATGGACATGAACAATGGTGGGGGGATTGCCTGAGGGAGTGAGGGGTACTGGGTGGAGGGGGGCAAGAGGGGAAAAATCAGGATAACTGTAATAGCATAAATAATAAAATATAATAAAAAAGCAAAAGAAACAGCCCTGGCTGGCGTAGCTCAGTGGATTGAGCGCGGGCTGCGAATCAAAGCATCGCAGGTTCAATTCCCAGTCAGGGCACATGCCTGGGTTGCAGGCCACAGCTCCCAGCAACCACACATTGATGTTTCTCTCTCTCTCTCTTTCTCCCTCCCTTCCCTCTCTAAAAATAAATAAATAAAATCTTAAAAAAGAAGGAAATTTAAAAAAAAAAGCAAAAGAAATAAAAGAATGCAACTTCAGACATTGCCAATGAAGGAAGTTCAATGGGTTCAAGGCTTTTTCAGAAGGGCCTAGCCCATCCCTGTGTTAGGGTAGGCAAGTCTTTTGCATGCCAGGGAGGAAGACTCCCAAGGCCAGGACATGTAGCAGAGCTATCCCAGCAAAGGCAATCAAATCATCTTCCCAAACATTTAGCAAATGCCCATTATGTGCCCATCACTATGTAAGGCCCTGAATACAGAGAAAATGAGAGCTCAGCCCTCCTCAAGGAATGTCCCTGTAGGACAGGGGTGTCAAACTCATTTTTGCTGGGGGCCACATCAGCCTCGAGGCTGCCTTCAAAAGGCGGAATGTAATTTCAACTCCTTAACAATTAAGGAGTAGTTACATTTATACAGTCCTAAAAATATTCTGACCCTTCGAAGGCAACTGCAAGGCTAATGTGGCCCCTGGTGAAAATGAGTTTGACACTCCTGCTGTAGGAGATTTATCTCATTTGATTAACATCAGGTAATAAGGGTGACAATAATTACAGATGCCTCCATGTGGGTTCAGGTAAGAGATACATCTGTAATATTGTTCTTATTAAAGTGGCAATCAGTGCAGGTTACAAGGTGATAAAATGAAAACAAATTCTGTCAACCTTAAAGTGAGGGAGTAAGCTGGAACTAACGTGAATTGAAAACCATTATGTGCAAGGAACTCCACATTTTTCTCATTCTGTCCCCATAATCATCTAAAGCAGGTGTGTCCTCATTTTCCTTGTGGGGAAAATAAGGACGGGCTACAGCCCAAATCTGTCTGACTCCGAAGCTCCTGCTCTCAACACCACACTGCTACTACGAAGACCAGTGCTGTTCCGTTTTTAAATGCAGTTGTGTACTACGTACGCCCCATCATTCGTCATCCAACCTCAGGGAGACCTGACTCACTAATGGATTCAGCCTGAAAGTCAGAGGAATACCGAGGGACTGTCAGTGCTATGTCAAGTGCCCTTTTCACGCATGCTTTTTATCATCCTTTCAGTTCACGACTCTGTCTGCCACAATAATTAAACAGACACTTCCCCATGAAAACTATGACAAGTTCCCCCTCCCCATTTCATTTAGCTGGTTCCTTCCTTTAAAACTCAAACTGAAGTTTCATCCACTCCAGGCCCCCCTCCATATGCACCTCCTGCCCTCCCACTGTTTCTCTTAATGATGGCGTGTCTTGCATGCACTATGAGTAGGCTGTCCACCTGCCCCACCTCACCCCAGACAACATGAACTCCCATGGAATTTTGCACTTTCTGACTATTTCAGCCCTGGGCATACAACAGGCACTTTTTCTGCGGAAAATGAATGCATCCCGGACACTAAGTTCATTTGAACCTCAGGGGTCAACAGCACTGGCACCTGCTAATCTGATAAAATATTTTCTTTGTATAAAGGTTCTTACCTCTTTTTCCAAATAAACCTTTTTATCATCCAGTGTATTATACAAAGTGAAGAACTGCTTGGTTTCCTTGTGCACTGCTGAAACTATAAATGCAAAGAAATCAGCATATGGATTAAAAAATATATCAAAATAACCCTAAGCACACACTCCCCCCTAAGGCACCCCCCACCACCAAGAGTTGGACCTGTCAGGCTGACACTCTTGACCTGCACTCTGGGCAGAAGCCCCACAGGTAACCAAAAAAAAAAAGGCATGCACAGAGCTGCAGCAGGCTGATGGCACGAGGCCAGTGGTAAGTGGCCCAGCCATCAGCGGGGGTGGCTAGAGGAATCTCCCTGCCAGATGTGGGTTTCTCAGAGGTCCTTCAGGTGAGGAGTCCTGGGAAGAAGGTGGCAAGGATGATGAAGCCGCCACTCAATCTCTTCCTGTCTGAATAGCTGCCTCCCTTCCAGCACCCCAAGAGCAGGAGCTGTAGCCTGTTCATTTTCGTAACTCCCACGGTGAGCACGAATCCCTTCAGCAGATGCTCTAAAATACCCCCTAGACAAACAGCATGCCTAACCAGGGGCAGAAGAGATGTCAAATGAATATGAATTCTCTTCCCATCCCTGTACATGTGACCAAGGAGGCACTATTTACCAGGGCTCCCAATGTCTTTACCTATCAAACTACTCTGTGTCCTGCCAACTCCCCTTCCTCACTTTTCCCCATAGGAAAACAATTCACAAGGAAACGGCCAAATTCCAGAACTGTGAGTGTGCTGTGTTCACCAGAGAATGAGGTCACTGAGCTGAAAGCTTCCTACCCAAACTTAGCCCTTTTATTCTGGCTTGGTGGCTGGGCAGCCCGTCACATAGCTCTGAGCCTGTGACCTCTGCGCTGCTCTAAATTCCCATAATAAAAAGCTGCCCAGAAAGAGGTGAAATCCCCAGACACGCATTCACAGTCAGGCTTTGTAAGCTGAGCACTTCACTGTAGATGTTGCTCAAAACCCTGATACCTAAAGATTATCAGGCATGGCACAGCTGAGACTATGATGAGGTCTGGTTTCCTGCTTCGGGATCTGGCTCCCTGAAAAGTAGGTTCCCTCTGGAGCAGCAGGACTGGCAGGGTGGAGGGGGCCAGAGCAGAGCAGGCCTGGGCAATTCTGGTTTCTTGGGTAACTGCCATAAACATTAAAATATGATTCTTTAAACAAGTCACTTTTAATTTTTATATCCAGTAACAGCTATGTCTCTCTGCTGCAGTGCAACTCAAAGATAGGTGGAAGTCAAGGAAATATGCTGAACATATTTGGTAACAGAAGTTAAAAATCTGATACAAGTATTTTGATGCAATAGTAAAAAATGTTCTCAAGTCAAAACGTCTAATTTATATAAAATCACATTATGACTAATCAATATAAAGTATTATTATTATTGCTAAAAGCTTTATAACAGTGGTACTCAATCCTGCCTGAAAAAGAGAGTCACCTGGGGACCTTTTAAAGTCCATGATCAATTATACTGGATTCTTAGGGGACGGGACCCAGGTGATTATAATGTGTGGCCAAAGTTGAAAATCACTGCTGTAAATCAACCAACCAACTTTCAGCTTAATTGCTCAGGAATGTAGTTGTCACCCATACTCCATCCAGCTCAAGGACTAGGTGAGGGGTGCAGGTATTTCATGATAATATATTTTTAAAGATTTTACTTATTTATTTTTAGAGAGAGGAGAAGGGAGGAAGAGAGAGAGGGAGAAAAGCATCAATGTGTGAGAGAAACATCCATTGGTTGCCTCTCACCCAGTCCTCACCAGGGCACCGGGAATTCAACCGGCACCCTTCCTTCCGGTTCGTTGGACAATGCCCAACCCACTGAGCAACACTACTCAGGGCCTGATAATTTAAAAGAGAAAATGATGTAGATATTCTGGTACAACAGATTAAAATGCTTCTGGTGTAAAAATGTCCTATCAAAATGACTTTAACATGCAAAATTTACCCTGTGAAATATACAAATACATGGTATTACTTATTGTTAAAGCTTTAAAGTAGGCAGGGCAGAAAATTAAGAGAAAAAATTTAACTTAAAGGCTGAAACTATTTTCTGCTGAGAAACTGCTATTGTTGATACATGCCCCAGAGCATCTGAGTCAAATGTGAAGACTGTAATGTTCAGGCCCTGACTGCTGTAGCCTAGTGAGTTGGGTTCCCAGTTAGGGCACATGCCTGGGCCAGGTCCCCAGTTGGGGGTATATGAAGCAGCCAATCGATGTTTCTCTGGAACATCAATGTTTCTCTCCTTTCTCCACATCTTCCCCTTTCTAAAAACAAAACAAAAAAACCCAACTATAATGCTCAGGATGGTGGGGAAAGACGTGAAAGGAAGCATGATTCTGGACTCAAATAAGGACAATGTTCTAGACTGAACTAGGAAGATGCCTGAGAGGCCAAGATCTCAAGGCAAAGTCTGAGCTGGATTTTGAAAGAGAGTCAAGGTTTGCTGAGTGGGGACTTCAGGGCAGTGGCAGTTGGACTCACAGACTGGCTCCCAGGCCATGTCTCACACCTTCCTGAGAGGGCAAGGCCAAGTGGTGACTCTGGCTGATGATGCAGAACTTCATTAGTACACTTAGGATTCTGAAGATTATCTGATAAGTTGGGGGAGTTACTAAATAGAACTCTTAAAGGAAGAAGGTAAATTATCAAATTTGAGAAAGATCTGCCAGGCAAGAGTGCAGAGAAGGGATCAGACTCTGGGCAATGATGAGAATGTAGCTACAGCAGAAATCCTTAATAAATGGACTTGGCCATTACTCAGAAATGGAGCATGCAGCGTAGTATGACTCAAGAGTGGACTAAGGGGACCCAGCTTGGCTAGACGGTGATGCCAGTGACCATGAAGAAAACAGGACAGTGAGGCTGAGTTCAGTGTTGTGCCTGTGAAGTTTGATATGTCCAGGGAACATTACGAGTGGAAGCCCACAGGAAGGGGTGGTGGTCCAGGACCTGTTTATAGAGGATATCTGAGCTGATCTTGAAGGATTTTGTCAGACAGAGGAGAAAGGGTCCCAGACACAGGTCGAGGCCTCAGGTGACAGAGGCAGTGGGAGGACTGGTGAAGCCAGGGTGTGGACTTTGAATGGGGGCCCCCAGGGCAGCCATTTAGACAGGAAAGAATAAGGAGAGAGGATTGATTCAGGAGCCCCTGGGAGCCCCTGAAGATTTCCCAGCAGACAGATGCATGGATGAGAGATTCACAGCAAAGGCTGCAGACCAGCTAATGGTCACTCAGCTGAGTTGAGATGCATGAGAGAACAGATATGGCAGTAGCAGTGGGAACACAAGGCAATGATAGCTTTGAGGACCACTCTAAGCCTGACAACATGTGGTCACTGGTTTAGACTGAGGGAGGAGATACAGTCCTGGATTACTGAGTGAATATGATGCTATTAAAGGCAAGGACCACATAAGCCTGAAAGTTTGTAGAGGACAATGAGCGAGATCTGATCTAGAGATAACAGGGTCATAATGTTCTATGTAATTCTGGAAAGTGGATGGGGAGCTCAGGGGACCCAAATAGCTGATTGGGATGAGTGCTGGTTCAAAATACTGCTGTATAAGAACTCAACTAGAGTCAACTGTTCATAGAGAGGACAGCAAGAGCACATCAGTGCCACTCCTAGGATTATGAGTTACTCATCAGGGCTACATGGAATGAGTGCTGAGTGGGCCTGACATTATAAAGGAGTCCTTTACAGGGGTGACTTTTATGGACTGTGCTATGATGCACACTCCACTACACTACAGTGGGACAAAGCCCTTCGCCTCCGGTCTCTCCCAGGACCAACTCCAAGAGCTCATCAGTGATCAATGCACCTACTCTGGCGGTAGAGCTCAATAAACCTCTTCTGATACTGTATTAGCTCGGCTCGGCTGGGCACTTCATCAATCTTGCGATGCAAAATCGCTATTTCTCGATTTCTTCGAGCCTAAATGCAAAAGGGAGGAAGAGAAAACACTATTTGGTGAAAGGCCTTACATGTTTTCTGGGGAGCCAAAACATTTCCTGCCACCCACCTGCCCTGGAATACAGGCCCAAAATTCTGCTGTTGGCTTCAGGGCTCCACCTCAGATTCTGACTTTGCAATATATGGAGAAGGTGTGGCTGCAAACTAGAACCACAGAGGGCACCAAATTAATGGACAAAAAAGGAGAATTCTGAATGGGATTGGCTGTGTGGCCAGAGTGCCCAGCCAGCCCACAAAGCCCCAAAGGACTCTACAGTAGCCAGTTCCATCAGTGCCAGGTGACAAGGAACTGATGCCACCTTGCTGCCTCCTTATACATTCCACATCCCGTCACCTGGCTAAAAAGCTCCCACAACTGACACCTAAAATACCTCTCCAGTATTTTCTCTTCACCACAGACTCAGGGTACACGGGCCAGAGTGGCTCCCTGACTGCACCCAGGGAGGTGCAGCGGTGTGGTGTGGAGCAGGGGAGAGCGCAGCCCCTGAGGCAGGCAGCTCCGCACACCATTTTCCCCAGCAGGGCGGATGCCTTGAAGAAAGCTGCTCAGCTCCCACCAACACGTCCAGTCTCAGGAATAAGTGGGCTCTTGGTGCTGCCTTTCCTCTGTGCCTCCTTGTCCTCTGGCTCCCCAAGCTGGCTTTACTCACAATGGCAGATGTGGCTCTCTAAATCACTGGGGAAATATGAGCCTCCAAATGAGAAACCCATCATCCACTCTGGTACAAGCATCCCCCATGGGTGTTCAGGCTCTGACTCCTGTTTTTATTTTTGGAATCTAAAAATATAATTATTCACATTCTTGTTTTAAATTAAGATTTTATTTATTAATTTCTAGAAAGAGGGAAAGGAAGAGAGAAAGAGAGGGAATGAAAGGTCAATGTGTGAGAGATACATTGATCGGTTGCCTCTCACGCGCTCCTAGTGGGGACCAACCTGCAACCCAGGCATGTGCCCTGACTGGGAATCCAATGGGTGACCTTTTCAGTTTACAAGCCAGCTCTCAATCCACTGAGCCACACCAGCCAGGGCCAATTATTCATTATTTTTACTGAATCTCTAAGCTTTCCCTTTCTACTGCCTCCTTCTCATCAGCATTTAAGTACATTCAAATCCTGCACTCCTTCCTTAAAACCTGATCATGTTTCAGCTACCATCCTCTCTCTCCTCCTTGGAACAGCCAAACTGCCTGAGAGCCACATACTCTCTGTTCCTCTACCTCCTCATTCCCCTCCAGGCATCCTCCACCCAACACTACAGGCGGCTTCTTCAGCACACCACTGAAACTATTCTTGGCAATGTCACTGCACATCTTTTCTGGGATATGTCTAATGGGCAATTCTCAGATTCTAGCTTTCTTAACTTCTAGCAACATTTACCACTCCCTCTACTGAGCTTTTGTTCAGCTGCCAAGAGACCTTAGACCCATGTTTTCCTTGCCTTCAGCTGCCCACTTGGCACCAAGCCTTATTCATGATTCCTCCTTTCCCTTGGCCTCTTCTTAGAGGGTTTTGTCCAGGACCCCTTCATGGCCTGTATTTTCACAGCCTCGATTATCACCTACATAGATGACACCTAAGCTCCAGCTCAGACTACATTGAGCATCAGACCCCTAGACAGAAATGTCCACTTCTTGGACATTTCTACATAGCTGAGTACCCTAACCTTCAAAAGCCCCAAATGGATCTTGCTAACACTCTCAGTCACACTACAAAGCCCTTTAGCCCTATTCCTTTTCCTTTAATGTTTTTATCTCAATGAATAACACAGGCATCTACCCTACTTCGCAAGTCAGAAATCAAAGTACCATCCTTGACTCCTCTTTTCCTCTCACCCACCAGTCAGTTCCATCAGATACAGCTTTTCAGTCTCTCCCCTGCTCTTCATTTCTGTCCATCCCCATCGATGCTGTTCTGGCTCAGGCCCTTATAATTTTACTGCAGCTTCCCTCTAGCCAGTCTTAAGCTATTCACAGTTTGGAATTTGCATATAAGCTCCCTTGTACTTTGAAGCATATGGATGTATATTGGTCCTCAAAGAGCAAGCCAGCTCCCAGAAAATGGGCCATTCCACTTATTACTCCTGAGATCTAATGTAACAGTAAATACAATCATGCAGTCAAAAAGATTCCAAATACACAGCTAGACTGTCCTGATTTTATTTAATTCTGAGTCTCACCCAAATTTAAACAGTGCAACAAAATAAGCAGGAGCCAGAGATAAAAAAAAAACAGGGTCCCACTGCCCACATCCCCACAGCCCTTTGCCAGAACCTGGCTTCCCTTCCCGGACAGCAGAAAGAAGGCCTGGGCCAGAGCACAACACAAGCTAACTATTGGTTTTGAGCTACCATGGGCACTGTAAGGGATTTTACAGTGTCATTTTGACTCTATGTGAATGTAGCTTTGCAGCCAATTTTAAAACCTACCTCCCCCATACTTGATATCCTCACAAACCTCCAGGATAATCAACTAAGACAGCTAAAACGGGCACTTAATTTTAAAGGGAAAGTATTAGACAAGAACACTGGAACCTGGATGCTGGCTCTGGCACTTACAAGCTGCTTGATCTTGATCAGGTACTTAATAGATCTGAATCAATTTCTTCATATAGAAAACAAGGCAATACCTACTCTTGACCAGGGTGAGGATCTAATTAAGTAAGATGATGGTGAAAGTGACATACCAATGTGAAGCGTTATCAACACCTTTAACCACTGAGTTACCCTCTAGAGAGAAGGGCAGCAAACAGCAACCTTAGTACCATGTCCCTCTAGTTCTCAGAGACTGAAACTTTCCAGTTCTGCTACAGGACATTCATATCTAGCTAGATACATTTATATATTTGTGTGCTGTTGCTTTTACTCACCTGTAGTAAACGGATCTTATAAAGCTTCTCTTTCTCCATATTATATCGTCTGTCTAGGTCTTCCTAAAAATTGGAGAAGGACACAATTATCTGGGAATAGAAAACTTGCATTCTTTGAAAAGGTCTTTTGAAGTTTAATGCTTTTTCCCTTTTCTCCCCCTTCCCAAGGCCCCAAATTTCTTTTCTCAAATGGCCAAGTTGTAGGGTCTGAGTCCTATGTCATGTGAGACCTTTCAGCCCCTTTCACTTCCCTTTTTTTTTTTTTTAAGATTTTATTTATTTATTTTTTAGAGAGGGAAGGGAGGGAGAAAGAGAGAGAGATAGAAACATCAATGTGCGGTTGCTGGGGGACATGGCCTGCAACCTAGGCATGTGCCCTAACTGGGAATCGAACCTGCGATGCCTGGTTCACAGCCCGCGTTCACTTCCCTTTATAACAAATCTTCCTTCTTCTAGGATCGATGCTGAATCCAATGTTCTTAAGTGAAGCGTCCCCCAAATCCATTTACCCCCCACCAAAACCAATTGTAATTTAAAGAACCTATTGCCCTGTGCCTCTGTGTTGAAGGTGATACTGATTTGCTTTCTATGTTTCTATTTGGAGCTGCACTATCTAATATGATAGCCACTAACCATACATGGCTACTTAAATTTACATCACCCAAATAAAAAAAAATCAGTTTCTCAGGTGCTTTAGCCACATTTCAGTGTAGCTACTGGCTACCATATTGAACAGTGTAGATACAGAACATTCCGACAACTGCAGAAAGTGCTTTTGGACAGAGCAGAATTAAAGAGAAAAACTAGCCAGCTCACTGAACACAATAAGTTAAGAGACATGGATGGGTAGATGGTTTGCTGAGTTAGAGAAAGCCCTGTGCCCCAAAGCATGCACGCACAAGCGCACACACACAGGAGAGGGAGGCAGGCAGGGAGGCAGGCAGACAGACAGTCTCCTCCACAGGGTTCGGCTGCAGGCAACCCCCTAAACTTCACCACAGAAGTTCTGAAGCTCATTCTCTAGGAGTTTCTAAGGGCACAAAGGGACTAGAAACCTGAGAGAAGGCATATGTTTAAAGGCTTTCCTGCTTCTCTCTTCTTCCTCTGCCCCCTTTTCTCTTTCTCCTGAAGCTCTGCTGGAGTGCTGGAGCCCTGGAAGCACTAGTTTAACTCAGGACAGGGGTCAGCAAACTACAGTCTACGAGCCAAATCCTACAACCATTGGGCCAAATAGGACTCTGCCTGTTTCTGTGGGTCAAGTTTTATTGGCATACTGGCATGTGCTTTGATTTACATATTGACTACGACTGCAAGGGTGAAATTGGCTTACAAAGCTAAAAATATTTACTATCTGGCCCTTTACAGTTTGCTGACCCTGGAATATAGTATTATAAAATGAGTTCTTTTCCCTCTACACCACCACCACTCAGTGCCTGTGGGTTCTGACCGGCATGCACAGCCAGTGCATGCTCTTCCCTTCTCAGAAGAGACGCCAGAGTAAAGACAGAACACCTGCACAAGAACCCCCGTCCTCCCAGAACGGTGGCCTTCAGGGCCATCCCTGGTGAGGTCCTGCCTCCCTCTGAGGGGCCAGCTATATAAAATGGGGCAATGTTCCTGACAGACTACAGATGAGGAGTGGCCATAGAGAAAATTAAAGTAGGCATGAGAAAGTGTCATGGAGAGTATAAAGCTGGTCACCACACCTGCAGGGAACACTGGCAGCCCTGACAATGGGCAGGTACTCACATTATGAGACATCACAGGGGTAAGGGCATCATGTGGCTCTCCACTGGAGAGGGTCTGAAATGATAAGTAAGGTGAATGAATGGGACAGAAGCTGAGGGTCTAGATACAGGAAGGGGTAGGATGGAGGACAGTTCACTGACCATGTCTGGTCAGGGAACAGAAAGGAAACAGTTATATATGAGCCCCAGATTTTAAATTGTTCTTAAATGTCTATCAGTTACACACAAGTAAGCTAAAGTTGTCTTTGAATGCTAGTTATAATCCTTCCAATGAATTGCTGAGAAGAGAAATGGAATTCTAAGTCTGTGATGTGTGTAAACCCGGAAGCTGACTGGGCTGACAATTTGAGCCTCAAAGATTCAAAATTTTAGAAACAGCTAGCAAGGCAGGCCATGCAATGATGTCCCAGGACACCATTGCACTGCATGGCCTAACTCTGCCACTCCTTGTTCTCACAGGTATGAAGAATAGTGTGGCCTGGCTGACACAATCCCACCATGCTAAGGAGGTAGCATGTCCCTGCTAAGTGTGACAGTGTCCCTCTCAGTCCTTCAGTGAAGGGGGTGGGGGAGGGCACTCCCACTGACTGGCCTGCCCAAGTCTTTTCCCTTCCCTGAGCCTCAACTGCCCCATATCTACCAGGGAGATGGTGCAATCAATGAGTTCTGAGGCCACGTCCAACTCTCACATCCCAAGCACAGGGGTGCTCAGGAAATAAGCTTTGAATCAAGTGTGAGAAGGGAAAACAAAATGTAGCAATCCTTAAAATCTCACTTGGTAAGAGAAGCGGACTTTTTTTTTTTCTGTCCTTGTGTTATAATTTACTGCCTGACGCAGACCAAGTATTTGTTCAGACAGCCAGATGTGCCCCTTAAGTTCACGGAGCTTCTGCACTGCTGGGGCTCTAACATTAATCCAGCACTGCCCCCATTTCCTGCTCATTGCTGCCTTTTAAAGATTGGGCGCAGGGTCCCTAGGCAGGAGTGGAGGGTGAAATGAGTAAACTGGTACTAAATTTAGAGAAGAAAAGATTGAGTGGAAAACAGCTCAGGTGGTTCCTGGAAACACCCCTTTCCAAAAGGAGGAAGGCTTGTAATCTGGTAATTGTTGTCTGGAGTGGCTCTCATCCATATCCACTGCTGCCTTTTACCCACCAGAAGGAAGAGAGGGGAGAAGGATGAAAAATCTAACAAAATCATGTTGAAACCAGTTGAGAAATGTGTGCGTACAGGACCCGGTTGAGGGAATTTTGTCCTTTTCAGCCAGTCCTTCCACTGGTTAATTGTCTAGAAAGCTTTTCATGGTCAGCACCTCAGAGTTTGAGGACTCCTTCAGGGCCTTTACCTTTTCTTCTCCACCTGGTGCTCTGTCAGCTTTCAGGTTTTCAATTTCCTGTTGTAGCCGTGTCATCTCCTCCTTTAAAAGTGACATAAATATTTATAAAACTTGGACAAGTGAGAAACTGGGTACAATTTTTCATCTTGATCCAGAGTCTTATTTTCACATTTTGTGAGTTTATGCTGAAACAAAAAAGTCTATTAGGAACTAACTGCCCTGATCTCCAATTTTCAGCCTGGGGAAGTTCTTTCCAAGAGGCTGCTACAGGCAGCTGTTCTTCAGTCAGAAGAGCCTTTTCTTTGTAAAGGGCAGGTGAGACATGCAGGAATCACTGGGGCATGAAATAACTGGGTGGCTTGGAGCCCACTTTCAATTGACCCTCTCTGTTTCCACTTCTCCACAAGCCTGTCCACCTTTCTGGGTACCCTCTAGCCTGGAGACCTGCCTAACCAAGCCCCTCTTCCCCTGGAATACACGCAGGGCTCACCTGGCCTCACCTCTTGTCTCCTGCTAAGGGCATGGGCACGTGCACACCCATCACTCCCACTACTCAACAGCAAGTTCCCAGATGGTACAAACGAGGGCTTACACATGACAAACAAACACCCCAGATTTTCAGGACATCTGGTTTTATGTAATGTTATTCCTTTGTATTTAATAAAACTTTTATTTTAAATATGTGTGTAACTTAAAAAACATTGTAAAGAACTGTGCTCTCAATGTTTGGGATTCGACACACAGGTACTAGCCTACCTCACTTCAGCGAGGGGCCTACCACCGTGCTCATCCTACGTAACTGACCCGTAAGTGCTCAACGAACCTGTTACTTTCCTAACCGCACCTGGACAGGACGCCGCAGCAGGACAAGGGGAGCCAAGCAAGAGACTTTGTAAGAGTCCTGGTTTAATGTCTGCAGACATCAAGCAACACTTACTCGACAATGTGCTTTAAACTCCCGTTCCTGGCTTTTTAGATTTTCATTCATGGCTACAAGTGCTCTCAAGTTCTGCAGGATACTGAAGAGAAAAGACCAACAAATGACATATGGCAAGGCATTTCGATTTTATGAATCACAGCTAACACCAAGTCTCAAGCTAAAAAAGGAATTCCTTTTTAATTTCCTCGGTCTCTCCCAAGTGTCCAGTGAGTTCTCCACAACGACTAAGACTGCCATTATTCAACTGAGTCAGAGTTCAACACGCCCCATTCAAACAAACGTCACAGAGCCCAGAATCAAAGTGTTCGCTGCAGAAGCATCAGCGAGTTTCAGGAGCGCTAGATGTAATTAGTGACACGAATTACCCAGCAGCACTCAAAACACAGTAGGGAAAACTATTTTTAATTATACATTCTGAAAAGAAAACATGTTGCCTAAGGTCATTAACACACTAATTTGAAAATAAAAATGTCAAGTATCTAATAGTACTTTGTTCCATATCACGACAGAAGGTTTTCTAATTATAAAGCCAAGTAAATTGTGGGTACTTCTTTGCTAAAAATGTCTATCAAACCCAGAAAAGCTCAATCTGTGCCTGAAGCTTTTTATGATTTCAAAATCTCATTTGAGTGACTGACACTTAGGAGATATTACCACCCAAACTGTTTAGTGACAGAAATGTCAAATGTAAGTTCTTCTTCTTCATAATTTAAATAGTCTAAAGACAGTTCATTTAAAATGTGAAAAAATAAACAACCCAGAGGCTGATTTTCACAGAAAAGACTACACCTTTACTCCCCAGGAGACAAGGCTTAAAGTAAGTGCTGTTAAAAACTGGTAACAACAGTTAATATCTACAACTGTGTTTTACAGATTCCCAGTTCCAGACGAAACACAACTGAACTGAATCTTGAAATCCTGAATCTTTCCAGTTTTCTTAAATATTTGGCTACAATTCCCCAAACTTAATGTTACGTTTTTCTCTCATCCTCTGACTTGGTATTACTGAGAACTACTGATGCAGTGTAAGCCATGCAGAATTTACCTGAGCATCTGATGACATTACCAGATATTCAAACTGCAGGTAAGGAGAACCTATCAGATTGGCACGGCTTGCTTTCATTCCAGTAAAAGAAACTTTCAGCCTAACATCTAAAAATCTTCTCAAGAGAAAGACTTACAGACTCAGAAACTGGTTTATAATTTGCTCTGATCATTAACCTTTGTTTTTCCTTCTGTTTTCATAGGCATACTTCTTACTAAATACCTGATTACTTGTTTACACAATACCGGTCTCACTTTGGGGGCCCCTTTGCAGCACTGCCTCTTGAAATAAGTCTCAACCATTTAACTGGATTGACTTATTTTCAGGACTAAGTAATTGAGTCAATGAAATAAGGAGCAATCTACAACTTCGCTTCTGGAGTGTAAAACTTTATTATTTAAAAGGGTAAGACTGAAGGGACCAAAGTTGTGCTACCTTGCAACTATTTTCCCTTTCCTGCCCAGGAGGTTGAGACAGAAGAAAACCTACTTCAATAAGAAGATTTTAGGATGTTCCTCTTAGCCTAACCTGAATTAAGTATGCTAAACAAGAAGGCTTCAGGCAGCTGACATACCTTTATCCAGGGAGGTCCCTCCACCAACCTAATCTGAGATACTGTAAAGTATTGTAGGTCCCTTCCTCTGTCACTTGGTTCTTATCTCTACTCAGACCTTTAGTTACTACAATTCTGTTTCTCATCTTTGGACCATGTCTTTTTAACCTTCTTGCCAAATTTATCACCTCTAGGATACAACAATTCCATACCAAGATGAGGATGCTTCAGGGATTCCAACCCATCTCCACTTCATTGTTCTAGTCTCAGATCACATTCCCTTGTCTCCCTTATACCAGGCAGTGAGAGACCACACTCTATGCAGGCAGGAAGGAACCATGATCCTTGTCAGCAGGAAGCAGTTACTGAAGATACACTATCCTCCTTCATCACCCCTAGAAGATTTTAGGGATGGAAGTCTCTGACAGGGGTATGAGGCAGGATAGTAAGAAGCTAGGAAAATTTCTTGGCAAGTGGAATAGGAAAACTCAGACATATAGTTGAACTGCTCAGTCATTTACAGCCAGATATAGAAACTCATCGTGGTAGAAAGCCCCAGGTGCCTAGCAACCAGCAGAACTGGAGCCAGACCTTAGCCCCCGGGGCAGCCTCTCTTCCCCCGGCATATTGTTGGTCATGTGGTTTAGAACCTCGACCGTTCACTTCACTGGTCATGCAGTTCAGACCTTCCCCTGACCTTTCCTCCCTGGGGGATAACAACTACAAGTTGTTAGAGATAACAACTATGCCTCAGTCATATGAGGTCTGTTCAGAAGGTACCCAGCCATGTAATATGAAAAACAGAGATATTCATTGAAGAAAATACAAGAAACATTGTACATAGCACAAGGACATCTCAGTCCCCTTCAAAGTAGGGATCTCACACAGTTCTCTCCATTACCATCAACTGCCCTGTCGTATTTTCCTGAATCTCACCAGCGGTCTGAAATTCATTCCCTTTCAAAGGTGATTTTACTTTCGGGAAAAGGCCTAAGTTGAATGGTGTCAAACCTGGTCTGTAAGGGGGCTGAGCCAAATGGATGATTTGGTGTTTGGCCAAAAAACTCTGCACAAGACATGATGCATGAGCAAGCATGTTGTTGTGATGAAGCTGCCAATCACCAGGTGCCCTAATTGAGGTCTTCTGAATCATCTAAATAGTTTCCATGGAGAAATGTTCAAGCTTAAAGCAAAATCTGATGCAGATGTGTTGCTCTATTCACACATTCATTTGGAATCCAATGGCTGCACAATACACTTGTGCTCACGTCTAACGCCCCCACTGACTAATAAAGTGAAATCATCCTTGTTCACACATGCACATTCCAGTCTACTCTCCTTGGCTGCCATTGATGTTACATTGATGTCACGCTGTTCTCATTATATTAACAATGGCTGGACTTTTTCCGGAGAGACCTCAAGTTTCAGCTCCAGGCCCAGAAAAGCAGCAAAACCAGGCAGGCAATGCCAGGATGCCAGGATCGGCTGCAATGACTAATGACCCCCTGCCCTGGCACCAACCAATCAGTAGAGACCATGACCCTAAAAGGACGCATCTGGAAAAGCTGATGAATGTTCTATTGAGATGCTCCCCTGAGACTTCCCCTAAAGTCTGGAAGTCGGGTAACACCCCTCAAAACAAAGAAGCCAGCATGTGTTCTCCTTGGGGCATGCCCACTTACATCTCGTTTTTTCAAGTGAATTTTCTTTCTCTTAAACTCTAAGGGTCCCCATGAGACTTGCAACCAGGGGAGCAATAGGCAGGGCAGCTCCTCCCAGGCTAACCCCTTGAACACTGTCTCCAGGGTCCCTTTCTCTGACTTTCCAGTGAGCTGACAGCAGCCCCATCATGGCCTTCTCTTGTTGCTTCTTCTATCCTAAGCCCTTCTTGTTTCACTGCCTCCAGCTTTAATAAATGTCCTCTCAAAATAAAAAAAAAATAATTAAAAAAAAAAACGGTAACAATGGTTGACTCCAGGGAGAACTAAGTATCTGGGGGATGAGGTGGGAGGGAGACTTTTCACCATGTACCTTTTCGTACCATGAATAACTTACTTAGTTCTTAAAAAGAGAAAAATGGAAACATGGTTAAAAACCCCCAAACATATTGCTTCTGATCTTCAGAGCAACTGGGAGGAACGGGCAGCCCAAGCACATCGCAGTATGCGAGCAATGGGCACATTCTGGATACCATGTGAAATTAACTGACCTGTATGAAGGCAAAATGACTTCTGGCTCCTTAGTCCTGTGTTCCAACCAATTAAGCCACCAGGTACTGGAAAAATTACTTTTCTTTAAATAAAAAAATAAACACACGCTGAAACTTCTTACCTTGGATCAGCTTTGGATTCTATCTTCTCGAGGGATGCCTGTTCCTTGTCCAGTTTCTCACTATAGCTCTTCAACTGCAAGAGAGAATGGAGGCATTGTTGCTACAGATTTGGTAAAACAGAACAGCCAGCGTTTCCACTCTCCTTCCCCATGGCTCCACCTGTATTCCACTTCTGACAGGCGGGTGAACCCACAAGATTTAGCTATACACTGAGAAAATAGGTGGACATGAAAAATAGGATGCAGTTGGAAGGACAACATGGAAAGGTCAAAACCAGACCCTTCTTGATGCATACTGATAGTTAATAAAACCTTGGCAACAACTTTCCATCACAGCAGCAAATGGGTAAAATGTCAAAAGTAATGTTGACAGCAGGTACCTTTTACTAGGAAGGGGAACTAGAAGGAGTAGCTCTGAGAGAGAGACCTGGGTTTAAATGTCAGAATGCCAGTATTAGGTTTATTAACAGGGCATGACTAAATCGCCTATCTTCTTGAATAATTTCACTTCCATTTTCTGAGTCAGAGTAAGGTTTTCAAAAAAGAAATTTTAAAGAAACTTAAAAAGAAATATAAATTATAGAGTGTACAGTTATATTACATAATAGAATATGAAGCCACTGTTAAAAATGTAATTTGTAATGATGATTTCTAATATCTACTGTTACATGAAGAAAACAAGGTACAAAACCATAAATATAAAATGCTTACAATTATTACAAGGAAATGCATGTATTAAATGTATATGAAGGGGGATCCCTCTGAGAAAAACAGGCATTATTTTCTGGAGGACAGGTCCCTTGTAGTACAGGCTCTCCCTGCTAGGTGAATGTTCTCAGAACCCATCTGTATCTGTGTATTAGCTGCCACTGTTGTGAGAGACTGTGTTTGGCCTCAGTGAATTTTTTCTGAAGACTCTTAACACATTTGTCCATTTCAATATGGACGACTTATGACTGCATCTGCCCGCACCCCGGTGAGTGTTTAGCAGTTTTTGACCAAAAATGGCATGACCCCCATGTCCCACCCTCCCTATTCACTGGATCTTGCCTAGAGTGACTTTTGTTTGTTACCCCAATGAAAAAATTCCTCAAAGGGAAACATTTTGCTGATGTAGACGAAGTGAAACAAAAACAGCAGAAAACTGAAAGGCATCAAAATCAGTGAGTTCAAAAAACTGTTCTAAGTAGTGGAAAAAAATGTCTTAACAAGTGTGCTGGATCAAATGGAAAGTACTCTGAAGGTGACTGAAGTTTAAACATGTAAGAATAAATACACATTTTTTTGTAAATAAATTCTGTGTTTTTGGTCCTCCCTTGTACATGTATAAAAGAATACACACGTTACTTGCATATGCATAAACTACTTCTGGAAAGATCCATACAAAACTGGTTACACTAGTTATCTCTGGAGAGGGAAATTGTGTGGCTGAGTTACAGTAGTATACCTCATGTACTTTTTGAATTTTGAACCATGTGAATGCGTTACCCATTCAAAAAAACACATTAAGAAATGTACCAAGGGCTCTAGCTGGAAATGAAAGACCAAGCACAAGTTGCAGAAATCCCTTCTTGCCTCAGCTGGTCCTAAAAAGCCAGACTATTATATTTGAACAAGGGACAAGAAAGATGAACAGAAGACAGGAATGGACTGAGGAGGCCTACTGTATGGAATTAGCGGATGCAGAAGGACTGGGCTGCAGGGCTGGGATATGCATCAGGATCAGCGAGCTGGGCTAAACTGCATGGCCTGGCTCCCTGCACCCATGAGCTAATTCAAGAGCTGGTGCTCGAATCACAGAGGGAGGGAAAGGCTCCAGAGTGTCGACAATGCCCAGCAGAACTGGGGAGTTGCTTAACACCAAATATTAGGTACCATTGGCTGATCATACTGAAGAGTAGGACCCACCCTCTCAGAACAATCACATGAAGCAGGCTGCATAAAATGGATACACAGTCTACATAGTTGGTAACAGGAAATCTGAGAGTCAAAGATAGGGATCCCATCAAGAATTATCAAACACCTGAAGAAAGAAAGATAAAACCATAAAAAAGTGTGTGGAGGACGGTGAAGGCTGGTGTCATACAGCCAGAACCCACAGGGGTTAAGAAGGAGATAGTTAACCAGAAGCTGCAGCTGAATGCGACTGTAACTTTTGCACAAAAAATATTTATCATTTAGATAGCCTGGGAACGGAGCAATTATGCCTGTAGTTTTTCCCTGAGCCTGTGAAACATCCTTGAGCTTTATCAACTAACTCTTATAAAATAAACACGGAGACCATGTTCAAGGTCATTGTCTCTCCATCAGAGGACGATATCCCACCTGGTGGCCACTTTTCCTTAAATTGTCTGTGTCTTTTTTAATCTCCCATCACTGCCCCCTCAGGGACCTCCTCCCCGTGCAGGTCTTGACAAAGTGTATAAACTTAACATGAATTTTGATCTGAAGAAATAGTTTATAGCTCAAGAAAAGCCTGAGACAATTTACGCCCTTAGTGAGACAGGACAAGGTACAGCCTGTATTAAAAAGGATTAATCTTGCACATAGGAAATTAAAATTGTGATTGCTGAAATTAAAAAGTGGACAGGCTAGAACCTGGTGGCCGATGCAGGGTCCAGCCAATCTGCTGGCCTTCTTGCAGCAGTGTGCAGCCTGCCCTCATAGATGGCATGTAGTCATCTGTCTTCTACTTTCCATGCCCAGCTTTACTTTTCCTAAATTTTCTGGAAAGATAGGTCTCCCCCGGTTTTCAGTGCCACCAGGGTATCCTGGAAGAGCAGGTTTTGCTGAAATGGTAAAACCCATGAATAATGATGTAAAAGGGTTCAGTGTACTCATTTTGTCCAGTCTTTGCCTAGAATAGGTAAGGAGACTGGGGCCCAAACACAAAGCTCATTACTTATTCATGAGCCTGGTCTTCAATATTCTGACAAAATCAGGCTTCTTTCTAAGTTATTTAGAACTAGGTTTTGTAGAGCTTCCTATTTTTGTAGATGGGAATTAGTTTGACTGTCCTACTAGTAAGCTCTCTTAGAGGTCTTTGGTGCCACACTACCAGCTTGGCCCTCTGCATGATCTTTCTGCCTTAGTTTCCCTATCTGCAGAACAGGGATGATAACTATGCTGTTTGTGCTGTTGTGAGGAGTCAGTGGACTTATATACAAGTGACAGACCCAGAGCACACCCAGCACATAGTAATGCTGACTGCTATTATTTGAGGATAGGCAGATTACTTATTACTGATTTAAATCACACCTCTATCTTTTTAGCACCTGAAAGTGGGTTAACAAATACTTGATTTAGTGTTCAGCATAAAAAGCCACTTAGGATTTATATCCTAAGGCATATATGTGGTTTAGGAAACTCGTATCAAGATGTACTGCCTTTAATCTTTTCCAGATTGTTACACACAGGCTGATCCATGACTTGGTAAACTTCATGTTAGGGACCCTTCAGCATTAAAAGTAAAACAGCAGCAGAAATTCCACCCCAAGAGTTGGTCATCTAATCCATAAGGAATGTAATCACGGAAGAGCAGAAAGAAAGCTCATCTACCCTAACACAATACAGGCATCTTTAGAAAGAATTTTAGAAGAATTTACTCTAACTGCCTGATTTAAACATTCTGACAATAATCAAAGTGATCTAGTTCAGGTCAGAATTAAAAATCTTTGTCAGGTTTTCAGGTATATAAGTGCTGCATACTGCTGTAAACATAAGAATTTTAAATAGGCAGATGTCATGTAAAATTTTAAAAAACAGGGACTAGTTTTGTGTCTGAAGATCAGTCCAGTTTCCATGAGGTCCACAAAGTACCAGGCAGGGCACTCACAGAGAGGGTATACTCTATACCCTTTAGAGTATAGCCATAGCCTGAGCTCCAAACTCACAATGAGAGCTCTCCTGGTCCAGGTGAGGGTAACACTATGGGAATGCAAAGGACAGAACTCGCTCTCTCTCCTCATGACAGAGCTGGCATCAGAGGTGTTTGTTTCGCTCACCTGGTTCCCAGGCAATCTGATGTGGGAGGTAAGCAACACTCTAATGAAAATGTGAGATCGTACACTCATAATCTGGGTTAGAAAATGAACCACATGCTCTAAAATATACCCCTTTTCTTTTGAAAGAAGATCCCCTTTTCTTTTGAAACCTCCTCCCCCATCCCGCCTAGGCTTAATTAGTAATTTTGAACAGCAAATTACATCACTGTGGTTCTCTCATATTACAAAGAGAAAGCATCTCACTCTCACAAAATTCAGTATTTTGGAGCTATTCTACATCCTGCGGCTTGAGGAGCAGGGGCCATTGACTGTGAATGACCCTCCATGTTCTTCGTTGTGGCCCACCACACCCATCAGGCCTACCTTCCTCAGGAAGCCTATCCTGACCCGTGCACCCACTCTGTGATGCCTCCCACCTAAATCACTGATGTGTTAGATAGAACATGGAAGCATGGATAAACTGATGGCATGGGTCGGGCACTATCATGTGATTGTCCTATGCCCTCAAATGGACCTGAGCCCTGACAAGGGATTCATGACTCCTCCACATAGACTGATGGCACATGACATTCACAATAGTGCAGGTCAAAAATGAATTTTAAAAAGGCCCATGGAGAAAGGAAAATCTGCTCACCTCTGTCAGTGTTTTCTTCATTTCATCGTACCTGGCTTGTAGATTGGTATGATTTGCCTGTAGCTGTAAAGGAAACAAAGAAGACAGCTGTTCTTATTCTTACACTGTAGATATGGGTGACACTCCCATTTCACAGATGAGAAAATAGAAGTACAGAAAGATTTCAACTGAACAAATGTGGGAATTTTAGAAAGGCTGCCAACAACAAATGAAGGAAAAACTCATATATAATATAGTATCAACTATGTGTCAGAAGAGACACCAGATATTCTGCATAAATCCTGTCACCGAAACTTATGTTCAATGGAAGAAGACAATATCTTTATTTTAAAGATAAAATATAGACTCAGAAAGATTAAGCTACTTGACTTGACTAAAGCTTCACGGCTGATAGCTGATAAAGCCTGGATTTAAATTCAGGTCTAACTTTTCTATATGGTTATAACTGCTTCAGTTAACCAACTTGCTTATTCACAGAATACAAACTGCACTTCAGTACTCAGGATTCCAGCACAGAATATGACTGACTGATTGGCAAACACTGCAAGAAAGAAGAAAGGATTCAGGACTTCAACACTAACAGGAAGAAAATGAATTACCTTTATTTTGAAAGGTGCATAAATTGTAAACTTACATCTCAAAAATGTCATTCCCCTTTTCCTTACTAAAAAAGTTTATATAGCCTTGTGTTGTCTATGAACTTTTAGAAATCTGAAAACATTCCATTAAAAGTTCAAAGGGTTTCACATTTCTACTTTTTGAAAGGGGAAATGGCAGAAACCATCAGCAAATTATTTGTTACCTGTGTACAAATTAACACTGAGAAATTTTACCCTATTATCTCAAAATTAGGTCAAAATGACTTTGCGCCATCCTTGAACCTGTAAACAACTTATTGAGAATTGTATCATCTTCAGAAATCATTATTCCTCAATCATACTTTTTATACCAGTCTTCAGGTCGATGAGTGGTTATACTTCAACGAGGCCTATCAGGAAGCCAACTCAGACAGACAGCAAAAGTGACAAAAGAGGGAAGCAGGAAGGCTCTGGCTTCTCCCTTTTCACAGGGAAGCACTTGTGCAGGGACAGCTTTTATTAATGTATTTATTTAACTGGTAGATGACAGTATTTCTGGAGGAAGCATTTTTTTTCCTCTTGAAATCCTAGTGTTTTAACTCTTGAAAACTCTCTGAAGCTACAGGAAGGGGTCCTGGAATTTTCCCATGGGCTTCATCCACCTGCCTGCCCTCTTCTCACCCCTGCCCCCACCCACCCACCTGGTATTTACCCAATGCTCTGCTCAAATGAGGTGAACGGGAGGTAACTATGAACACAACAGAGTCCTTGCCCTCAAGGACCAGTAAAGTGGGGAAGAGCCGCAGCTGAAACCAGCCCATTAGGTGCCCAAGGAAACAGTCCCCTTATTAATTAGGAAGTTCAAGGAAGTCTTCACCAACAGATTTACACTCAACAGCTGGATCTTGGCAGGGAAGCAGACGAGTGCTCAGAGTGGAAGACTCATCTCTTCTGTTACCTAATTTAACTAGTGTTTTACTCTCCTCCTCATCTGACCATATTTTCCTAAATAGGACTGTCCCAGTAGCTAGACTAAGTCTTCATTTTGCTGTAGTCCTCCAGGTTTCTCCTGCCTACACTTTCTTTTTCCTTAACCTCATCACCCCCAAAATGCAGCTGCTGGTTAATGTTTCTCACTTGATTCCTCTGTCTTTCCTCAGTCTCCGTGTCTCCTCAGCCGCCCGCCCGCCCGCTGCACTGCAGTTCTGTGCCGCTGCGGCACGTGCTGCGGCACGTTCGCTAGGAGCGCGAGAGGTGCTCCGCTCCTCCTCTCGCTTCTGCCCCCCATTTCTCCGCTGACCTACAAACTTCTCCAGGGCTCCTAGCGTTAAGGCCACAGGTGCATCTTGGTTGCTTTCCCCCTGCATTACTTGTAGGAGAGGTTCTTAAAGTTTCAATTCTCTCTTACACTCTTGATAGAAATGTAAATTGGTAAAATAATTCATGAATAATTTGGCAGTTTTTCACAAAACTGACAATGCATGTATTTTTGATCCAACAATTCTACTTCCTGAAATATATCTTAAAGACATTAATTACATATTTGCGCAAAGATGTCAGTATGAAGACATTCAAGGTAGCAAAAACTTCCAATTGGGAAAAAAAATCTTGGAGAAAACTACATACACATGAATAGAGGTCAGGTTAAATAAACTACAGTACACATATACTATGTCACACTATGTACTCATTAGAAAGTATAAGGTAGATCTAGATGTTCAAATCTTGGTTCCACTGTTAATAAGCCATGTGACCACAGGCAAAATTACTTTCTTTCCATGTGTCTCAGTTTCCTTATTTGTAAAATAAAGACAGTCTACAGCGATCCACCCAGAATCCACCTGATCTCATCTGATCTCAGAAGCAGGGTCAGATCTGTTAAGTACTTGGATGAGAGAGTACAGTAACAGTACCTTCTTTGCAAGGGTGTTGTGTGAACTTAATGAGGTAATTGAAAAAAAAAAAACAGAACACCTTGTAGTTAGTCAGTAAAAAGAGTCCGTATTAGCCATTATTACTGAAAGAGAGATATCTGTGATAGAGTAAGAGAAAAACAAACTCAATTTTGTAACCAGACAATCCACCATCTCCAGGTGAATGGGCATATATAAGTACTTGCAAAGGTCTAGAAAATAAAGGCTGGCTCTAAGAGGCAGAACATTTTTTTTTATATGGTTCTATACTATTTGGTTTATTTACAGTAAGCATATATGATTCCTATAATTTAAGAGATGTAAAAACCTGGTTGAAGTGCTTAAAAATTAATATAGAAAAAATGTATTTAGTATAGACACACACAGCTATGCTCTCTCAGTGTGACTCACTATTCAGTGTGCACGAAGAAAAAAGTGTAAGGTGGGCCCACAGGCCAGAGGAAATGGACAGGGAGACAGCTGAGAGAACAGGAGCTAGAATTGAAGGTCTAGACACCTGGATCCTTACACAAAAGGCTTGTTGTTAGGACTGTTGTCTGTGACCCCTGTGACTTCTGACAGATAGAATTAGAGACTATTACAAGATGAAAAAAATTCCACAGACCAGCTAGCTGAGAGGTGAGCAGCAGAAGGACAAATTTAGGAAAGTAACAAAGGGGTGTCCAACCCGTGTCCCACAGGCACATGAGGCCCAGGATGGTTATGAATGTGGCCCAACACAAAATTGTAAATTTACTTAAAACCTGTTTTTTTTTTTTGTTCATCAGTTTTTGTTAGTGTTTCTGTATTTAATGATGGTCCAAGACAACTCTTCTTCCAGTGTGGCCCAGAGATGCCAAAAGGTTGGACACCCCTGGAAGAGGCTTCACCAGGGTTTGTTTTTTTTTTTTTTTTTTTTTTTTTTTGACAGAACACTGCAAATTAAAATGGGTTTAGCAAGTTACCTAGAAAAAAAATGCATATTCTTACAGCCCAAGAAAGTGTTTATGAAAATGTTGATGTTGGTTTTAAATCTTTATAAAACATTCACATCTAGGCTTATTTGGAAACATTTTCATCTTTGGTTCCTTGTATTTGCAAAAGGTTTTGGTTCATAAAAGTCCATGCCTGTTTATATTTTCATTTCATTCTTGAAGCAGTCTCTCCAGGCAATTTTTATCATCATCTGAGACTCCCTAATTTATACGTGATATGTGACCCTAGGCAAATCCCTACCTCATTTTCCTCGTCCAGTTGGCCTAGCTACATAGGCAGGGGTTATTGCACGTGCCGGTGCCACTGCAATAATGATCACTGTCCTTTACTGACAGCCTGCTACATATTAGGCGGTATGCCTAAAAAATAGTAGGTTCTTGGTAAACACAGGTTCAGAGAGGCTTGCCGTTTTCAGCTGGACGAAGAACGTGCGAGGACTGTCCCTGGAACAGAGCGGAGCATTCTTTCTCTCCAAGTTTACAGTTAAAAGAAAACCTCTACTCATGCTGAGATACTCTGGTTCATAGGGTCTGCAACATCCTCACAACTATCCTCCCTCAGAGGAGAAAAACATTCTGATGGATAGAGCCTCATCCTTGACTCATGCCCATATTTTTTAACCAATCAGTTCTTTCTGAACCAATCACTTTCAGGTTCTTTTCTCTGGCAAGGATCAGGAGTAAAGATTATATTCTCTGTGCTATGAATTAAGATACCTAAACAAATCATCAAATGAAAACCAATCACAGTCCATTTTGGTATTCTTGTTTGCTTACGATTCAGGGTGTTTGGTAAAAAAAACCTATTGTTTGTTCACCTGTGGTAGAACAAATTCTAACAGAACAAATTCAATCAAAGAAATGACTGGGTAGACCATTTGATATAGTACTATCTTCTGAAAATGTGGGATTTGAAAAGATCAAAAATGTACAAGTTCAAAATGCCAACTGGCACCCATTTTTGAAAAGTCAATTGTTGAAATTACTGGTGAACTTCAGAAAGCAATATCCATTCCCATTTTCTCCTGCTACATGTATTTTTCTAATTAATTAAATCGTATTACCAATGCATATAACAATGCTTTATCTTCTAATGACTGTTCCTGAGTCAAACCCCCCATCTTCCTTTTATGTCTACTTTTCAAGGTGAATATATAAAGGTTTTTCTAAAACAGTACTATCCATTATCAAACATTACAGATGCATCCCACAGCTTTAGAGCTCTCTTAAAAATGATCTGGTTTCCTCCATTTTCCCTAGGATCACTAGTCAAAGCCACCAAGAGCTCATGTCTGGACTACTAGATCAACCTCCAAATGGTTCTACTGGAATCCCTTCTCACCCAAATCCAATTAATTCATGCTCCCAAAGCAAATAGAATGTTCTTTGAAATATGCAAAGCTGATCATGCTACTTCTCTACTTAAATCCTAAAATGGCTTCCCCTTTCCTTAACATGACCTCAGAGGGCTCTGCTGAACAGCTGCCTCACACATGACTCTTCAGCCAAAAAAACAGAAACTGGTCAAGACCCTTCCTCTCCCAGGTCTTAGTTCACGCTGTAGCCTAAATCTTCACCCAAGCCCCACACACTTCCCATGCAGACTTCCTGCCCAGCTAGCACCTACTCATCTTTCCAGCTGCAGTCCTCTGTGACCAAGATTAGATCAGGTCTCCCTGTCAGCTCTCTAGACTTCTCTTTCAAGCACTTACCACGTCACAGCTCTAACTAAATGATGCATGTGCTTTGTTTAGTGTATGTCTCCCATTACTATCTTAAGATCCCTGAAAGCGGGGATATCTGTCTTCATTCATCCTCATGGTCTAGTTTAGTTCCTACCACGCAGAAGTGCTGAGTAAATATTTGTGAATTAATAAATGCTACTCTTGGCCTGTGATCTTCTTCTAGAATAGAGGTTGGCAAACTTTTCCTGTAAAGAACCAGACCGTAAATATTTTAGGCTTTGCAGGCTATGTGGTCTCTGCTGCACCCACTCAATTCTGCCACAGGAGCTTGACAATAGACATAGAAAGTATATAATCATGGGTATATATTTATTCCAAAAAAGCTTCATTTACAAAAACAAGTGAAGGCTGGGTTGGCACAAGGGTCACAGTTTACTGACCCCTGTTCTGGAACCTCCTTTGACCATTTTATCACAAAGGCCTTAACTCCTCCCCTAATTCTTCACTTCTTGAACAATGGTTCTGTTTTACTTGAATAAAATTATGAAAAGAAAACACCAACCTCTTCCAGATGTTTGGTCTTCTGCAGAATCTGTTTGTTCAAGGAAATGACTTTCCGACGGTGAAGTTGGGAAGTTCCTAATTTTTCTGGACTTTCTTCAGCTGATAGCTCAGACTGCTGCGGAAAACAGGGAAGGCAAATCCAAAGGATTTAATCAGTCCACCTTGGTTCATGTGAGAGAGATCCATTCCTGCTCAGTCTGGGCAGGGCACCACTGGCTCCTGTGTACCACGTAGGTCCGGAGAAGAGACTCAACGCAATGATCACTCCCTGTCCATGTAACTGCATTCCTGACACAGGGAATGGCATATGCCAGAGCACAGGAATATGATATCGATATAACTGTGGTTATATTGCTACCATCTGGCAAAGGGCATCACCAAAGGTCTTAAACAGAGGAATAACATGGTCACATTCACAGCTTCATATTACCACTGTGGAGTTATCATCAAGAATGATGAACTGATTCACTTTCATCAATGGCTAAAAAGTTTAACCATTCAGAAGCACTTACAATGAAAAACATTAGTCTCCCAACTTATTTCTCCCCACCCATAGGCTCTTTTAACCATTTATTTCTCTTTTTCTGGTGTTCACAGAACATAGATTTAAGAGGCATCAAAGTTGCTGACAGAGGCCAGTAGGAAATTCCTGAAATTATATACATTAGGAGGGGATGGAGAAGAAAGGTTGGACAGGATATAGAGACTGTCAGGAATAGAAGTAAGGGAGAGATTTCTGGATCAGGTGATGAGGTACATGTAGCAACATTACTGAGAAATCACACAAAGAAGGAAGCAGCCTATTGTAGATGCTGAATACAAACACATGCCTCAGGACACCAAGGAGAAGCCCCAGGAAAAAGAAACAGAAAAGCTGACCCTGTAGCAATAGGTATACTTAGAATACTCATTTGGAAGATCACAGACAGCTTTACTGAACATGAGTAGTTTAATACCCATTATAACCACATTTCCGTTTTTAATGGAAGCATCCCAATTCCAAGCAAATCACTGATTTTAAGCTCAAGTACAATAAAACAATTGGGTATTTGATTTTCCTAGTATGTTTTAACAGCCACCATGGGCTTGAAAGTCTGGAAGATTTACCCACGGCAAAGAGAGATGGGAAAGTGAGGAGGAATAGAAAGTAAACGGCACAGTCATCACTTATTTTGGGTAAGGATTTCCCCGAATAACTCAGCAGCATTATTAACAGGTGATGACTTTTAGCTCCTTAACAACTCTGGAGGTAGAAAACAACCAGCAGAGTAGGGCTGCATAAAACAGTGAGGAATGTCATTTTCTATCTTGTGGGCTGGTAGGCCATAAAGGAAATAGAAAAACAAAGCATTTGGCTTTGCAACATATCTAGTCTCAAAACCTAGGATTTTGGAAAATGTCTACTAACATATTTCAGCTTATCCAGATTTATGGGAAGTGGAGTTACCTTTTAAAGATATAATTGGACATATCAAGACATCCACAACCTGTAGTCTGGGGAAGGAGAATTCTTTTTGAAAATTATTTGAGAACAAAAAAAGGGGATGAAGAGGAAAGAGCAACCCCTCTCAATTTCCAAATCACCTGTCAGAAACAGAATTATAATTAACTAATTATGTCTGCTCTACTTTGCATCACCCTGAACTGTGTTACTAATTTGGTCACTTTTGTCTACTATATATTTAGTAGCGTTTTTTTTTTATAGATAATTTAGATTTGGGTTTTAACATCCAACTTGACCCTGATTTCTAAATTGTCACTGGAATATCCTCAAAGCATTTTACCTTACTAGCAGAATGACATAAGCCTTCTACCTCACGATTTACTGACATTTAAATTAGAATTAATTCCCCATCCACAAGTACTACCCTATATGGTATATCCCTATGTTTGATGTTCAGATTATCTTGAGTACCCTGATCTCCTCCAGCTGCTTGTCTGGATTTGGACCAGACCAAGTTGTAGGTAGGCAGGCCATGGGGGGGTCAGTGTCTCACTCACGTCCCAGACCTCCTCCAGTCTGCAGAGGTGAGCACACACTCATTCAGTGCTATCCTGAACCTTGGGCATGGGTTGGATGATGTCTCTAACTCTTAGTAGGTTTTCTGACTGATTAACTGATTTTATGACCAAAGTTCCAAGAGAATGAAAATGCATTTCGCACCAAACTTCATACCCTCTTGTCAGCATACACGGTACACACACAGCTTTGTTTTAAAACTATGACCTTTGACTTCACTTCCAATAACTCTTCATCAAGGGAAACTGTAAAGATTTCCAGGATAGCCTGTATCTTTCTTTTTCTCTCTGTATCTGGCTATCTTTCTCTCTCTAGTATCTATCTATCTATCTATCTATCTATCTATCTATCTATCTATCTATCTACCTACCTACCTATCATCATCTAATCTAATCTATCTAGATTTAAAATCTTAGCCACAGTCGTCTCATAGTCTTATAGGACCCTTTCAGGGGAACTTCAAGGTCAAAATCCTTTTCATAATAATACTAAGATATTTTTTCATTTTCATAACTTTATAGTCAAAATTTTCCAGATTTTACATGATATGTGATAACATCATTGCTTTGATGTTAATATGTAATATATTTATTATGGTTATTTGTAAATGAATTAATACATAAGCTATTGGGATCTCAGTAATTTAAAGAGCTCTAAAGGGTCCTGAAACTAAAAATTTTGAGAACCACTATTTTATTCTAAGGCGCCTGACTCATTCGGAAATTCTTTACTGGCCCCAATCATTGACTGAGAGAGCCTCATAGCACTGAGCTCCAATCAATGGAGTGGGCCCACCTACCATTTATATAACACCTAGAGAGGGAAATCCTTTCTGATTCCACTCTTTTAATAGACAGGTGATTCAGAGAACCATCAAAACAGAGAGAAAATATTAGCAGCGCACAGAAAGACTCTTGAAGTCTCTGTACAAATGTACTGTTATATCTCTGCACCCATAGTATGTATTCTCAGCAAACACAGGCTTTCAAAATCCTTTCCCTTATTGCTAGGTAGCAATTCTCATTGCTTTGAGGAGTCCCTTAAATTTGTATCTGCAAAGCGTTAATGTACACCAATATTGGGACAGTAAGTGCCATTTCCATATATGACATTTCTCCAGCCAAATTAAAATGAATAATATGCACATGAGCAGGCCCATAGTACATATGAATCTGTGAGTTCCTCCACTTGCTTTGAGTCTAGAGACGGTACTATGCAAACTGCTTTCTTCAGTGGGAAGTTAAAAATCATTTATTCATTCTAGAGCTGAACAGCAAAGACTTAGCCTAATCAATGGAAAGCTGACTGCTTTATTTTTCAAACATACTTTTAATTAAGCAATCTACATGTTTCATTTCTTTCAAATATCCTCTAAAAAGCCCGAAGCATGAGACTGATGAAGTGAGAAACAAGTCTTTAAAGCAGTATGTCTCGTCTGACATTCTTTTCACTGGGAGTCAAAGCGGGAAGAGCACTGAAGGTGACCAACTTGGATCTTGAAGATGAGACAAAACTGTCCAGCTGGAGAATGGGAAAGAGGGCTTTTCAGTAAATTCTTGACATTTGAAGAAAATGTAAATCCTGGGGCATATTAATTGATTTCAACTTGAAAAGTGTAACATCTCTCAAAAAATTACCAACCATGTACAAATATTCCACTTGTGTTTACACTGGAGTGAAGGTTATAGTACCAATCTAATTTTGTTCAACAATTTCAGATTAAGAACGTGCTTTCAAAACCACAACATGGATTAGAAGACTTCTAATTCAGAATAAATGTCAGTTTTCTAATAACTGACATTTATTCACAATTCCCATTCTGAGGGAAATCAGATTTAAATGTTATTCAATAATATTAGCTCAGTTCAAAATAGTAAATTCCTCAGAAAAACAAACAAAAAAATGATTACTTTAGCTAAAACTATGTATTTTCATAATGAAAGAGACCCAAAAGGTTACCTACATAAAAACCTTCTTTTTAATGCAGGAATCTCTCCTATATTGCCCCCTCCCCAAATATGGTCGCTGAGCGTCAACAGTAAAAATCCCTGTCTCACAGGGTGCCAGAAGTTCGCTCCTGAATAGATGAACCTGAGTTACTGGCACCCTGACTAGCCCTCCTATTAAAAACAAATATAAAATATAAAATATTTATTTATTTAATCTTTTAAAAAACCTATAAGCTAGCACAAACGTAAGAAACCTTGGAGGGCCAAAAGGCCGGTGAAAGTGGAAACCAGGAAGGCATGCGAACCACTGAAGCTGGCATCTCCTGAGTGTGTTGCCAAGACCGGGTGGTTTCCAGCTGTGAGTTTCAATCAGCACCTGCTACTCACAAACCTTGACACCAGTGTGAGAGGAGAACATCTGCAATGATACTTTGTAACAACAGATCGGCCACAGGTGATTCTGGTTTTTTTTTAATTGCTGTTCAAGTTCAGCTGTCTCCATTTCCACCCCACCAAGCTCCCCCGCCCCACCCATCCACACCTTCTACCCTCGAACCTGCACACCTTTGGCTTTGTCCGTGTGTCCTTTATACATGTTCCTTGATGGCACATGTCGTTTTGCGATCTAAATTTATGCACTACTTGGATGGTCCCAAAACCCACAAGTCAAGACTACGAGTACAATAGACATGGGCTGGGGTGTCCCTGGGTGCTTGCCAGAAGCAAAAGTAAATCTTGTCTGGAAGAACAGAACTTCAACTCTAGGACTCAAAGAAATTCTACAGATAAATTTCCAAGAAGTATGAATTCACAGTAAAAAATCAAAAGCATACACAAAGTCCAAGTATGACAGGCAAAAGCCAGCAGAAACAGCAAAATCAGGTCTGCCAAGATGCAAACAAGTACCTGCCCATTCCTCCCTGAAGCAACAGAGATTGAGTGTAATCACTCCTTCACAGTTTACTTTATCTTATCTAGAAGCAGCACAGATCTTTCCTCCCTCCTTTTCATAACAAGACGTCAGTAACCTTCTCCACCTTGGCTGTTCTCCTCTGAACATACCCTAGCTCATTAAGTGAAATTTTCAAGTACTCCAGGTGTAGTCTGAGAACAGCAGACAGGATGGGAACATCCATCTACTTTCCCTGATCTACTCTGTTTCTATTAATGAAGCTAAATACATAAACGTTCTTTTCAATATTCTTGACTCCCACGAATTTCAAAGACACACATTCATGTAACATTGCTGCTGACCCTACGGCACAGCTCTGGGTCCCAAGGTAAAAATGCACTTAACATTTAGGATGTATGTAAAAAAGTCCAAACCTCTCACTTTTATCCCCATGAGCTACTGTCAGGTTAGATGGCGTCCTCAGCAAATCCTGAATTGGAACAACTGATTTTTCTGAAACTAAATAAAATAGTTCACATTTACCTTCTTTAAAAAATGAATTTATTGGTTTGGGCTCATAATTTCAATCTAAGATATTTTTGAAAATTGATTCTATTCTCCAGTGTACTAGCCACCTCTTCTTTTCTAGCTTTAAATGATGTTCAAATTTGACAAAAATAATTCTTATGTCTTTATCCAAATTGATAAAGACCCTGGAAAGTATAGGGTGTCCTATGAGACTTGAGACAATTCTACCATATTGACAATTCATTAGCAATATCATTCTCCCTGCTGGTAGTAAGTTCCTGTGTATCTCATTAGGAAATCTTGAAGCAGTTTGGAAACACAAACATATTTAGCATGATTCTCTCCAGATATACTGGGTTCCTTTCTCTAAATTCTGATTACAGCTGTAAATCTCTCTTCCTACCTTCCTTGGTTTGGTTCAACTAACCTTTGATCAGACTCTATTATGTGTGGGGCAGAGTGGAAGACATTGCAGATGTGGAAAAAGACACAGGTGTTGCCACTGCACCATCACATTCTAGTTGAGAAAACCTGATTCATTCATAAATAAAGGGGGTGTATCCTCCACCTTCTCCCCAAGCCTAAATTGTGCCACACAGAGTTTTCAAAAAGCTCTTCTTGCTCCTTCTCCTTTCCTACCTTTCTTCCTTCCTTTAACAAATGTTTATGAAAATCCCATTATGTTAGGTACTGGCGATACACAGTGATCCCAGCCCTCATTGACAGCAAACATTGTAGTCCTGGGAGACAAATAAAATGGTGCTTTGTTAGCACTGCTGTGAAGGAGACAAGGAGCTGATCCACACAACATCACAGAGGGACCTATCTTAAGAAGGGAAGTCACCTGTCAGGGCTACCTGGTGAGTCTCCACTGTCTTCCAGTCATCCGTTAGCCTCTACTGAGTAATGTTTGGCAACAGAGACAAAAGATGAAATCCTGGCCCTCCGGAATATACAGATTTCAGATATGACTTGTCTAACACCTATGACCTTATGTGAAGAAATAAGTCTAGAAGGAAGGGTCATAAAAATCTACCCTTAACCTAGCTGGTGTGGCTCAGTGGATTGAGTGCTGGCTTCTGAACCAAAGGGTCGCCGGTTCGATTCCCAGTCAGGACACACACTTGGGTTGCAGGCCAGGTCTCCAGTAAGCAGTGTGCAAGAGGCAACCACACACTGATATTTCTCTCGCTCTCTTTCTCCCTCTCTTCCCCTCTAAAAGTAAATAAAACCTTAAAAAAAAATCCACTGCTGCTCGCACCCTCCTGATCCCAACCTGGGTTTTTCCATCTGTGGCCACAGCAAGAGGTTCCCAAGAAGTCAACTCCTCCTTTGCCCCACATTCTTCCTCTATTCCATATACCAGTGCTGCTAGAAAAATGGTAAAAATGATTTTTGGGGGTGCAACCAGATGACAGAATTAGAAATACTCACATCTAAGCTTATTAGAAATCACCCTGATTCTAGCTCAGGCCTGATTCTCGAATAAAGTCGCCAGAGCCTGCTGGTTGCTAAGCTTCCCATCACCTTCTGATTTAGGCAAGGTTTCTGGGGTATAGTTATCTTTACTCAGACCAAAGCCCTCTTAAATTATTCTTTTAAGTCAGGGTTAACAGCTTGGATGGGACAGAGTCTCAGAGGATCTCCAGGCCTGGACAAATAGTGTTTTAGCCAGCTTGATAGTCTCGGACATGGCATCTGCCTGCTGGCTCTGTGGCTCTGTTGGGGGAGGGCTCAAAGAAGACAATGGCTTCTGCCTGCCTTTCTGTCTGAGAGAAAGCTGTCCCCCAGCTCCTGTGTTGATGCCAGACACTTCAGTTCTTCCCTGTATGCCACTAGTACCTTTCAAGCTGCTACCCTGGTGAAGGAGCTCAGAGGGAGTGAGTCTCTGTAAGTCCATGTGTGGGTTCTTTAAGAGGAACTGCTTGAGACTCCAGAAGTCTCTTCCACTGACTCAATCCCTGCTGGTTTTTACAGCCAGAAGTTATGAGGACTTACATTCCTGGCACTGGAATGCTGGGCTGGGAAGCCTAATGTGGGGCTGGGACTCCTCACTCCTCAGATATCCCTCCTGAATTTTTATCTACCACATGTGGATGTAGGACCAGCCTGTTCCACGTCTGCACCCCTCAGACCAGATTGGATGGATGTGGTTTCTTTAATTCTGTATTTGTCAGACTTCCATTCAACTCAATTTCTGATGGTTCCGAGTCTCATCTAGCCCACTTTAAGAAGAGTGTTACCCTTGGGAAACAAAGGGAGATGGTGCTCCTTGGCCTACAGTCTACTGACACCCATGAATTATATGAAGCTTCTTCATGTTCCTCTTCCCTTATGCTTTACAGGAACCACATTGAGTTACATATCTCAGAGACTTGCTTTGAAATGTGTGGATTATTTATTATGTTACGTTGTTAAAAGAACTTTTGAACTAACAAATGAAAGAGAAGCCTGCATATACATATGCATATATTTTAACCTTATTTTTATATCCTACTGTCTGTTAACTTTCTAAACACCTGTACCAGGCAGGCTGTTTGATTCATTCCTTGGTTACGAAGTCATTTTCACACTTTCATCCTCCCAAAACTATTTTGTCCCTTTTTTTCACTAAGCAAAAATCTGTCCTGATGTCAGCGTAATTTGGGTTTCTCTCAAAGTACCACTGATGACTTCCCTCCTGGGCATTCCTCAATCCCATCTCTATTTCCAACAGTTTCGATACTGAGACCCTGAAGGTAGGGACATGGGTTTAGATAAACTGGCAGTGCCTGATTTAAACTCAATTTATGGCAGTAAAATTAAAGACAGAAAAAAACACATTGTGGCAGATAATCCTAAAATGGTCCCATAATCTCTGCCTCCTGGTGTTCAGGCCTTTGTGTAATACCTCCCACTGAATGTGGGTGGGACCTGTGACTTGCTTTTACCAATATAGCAAAGGATATGAGATGTATGTGATTGCATGTATATAACTATGTTAGATAAAACTGCAATGTGTCTTGTAAGAAAGCACTCTCCCTTGCTTGCCTTGATGAAACAAGAGACAATGGTGGGGAGGCCCACATGGCAAGGAAATGAAGGCAGCCTCTAGCTGACAGCCAGCAAGAACTGAATGCTGCCAACAACCATAAGAGCTCAGAAGTGAATTCTTCCCTCGTTGAGCCTCAGATGAGTTGGCAGCCCTAGACAGCACCTCTATTGCAAACTGGTAAGAGTCTAAAACAAAGAACTCTGCTAGGCTGTACCCAACTGCTGACCCACACAAACTATATGATAATAAATGTGTGTTGCTTTAAGTCACATTTGTGATAATATTGTTATGTAGCAATAGATAACTAACCCGACTAAAAAAAAAAACATGAAAGAAAGAGAAAAGCAGCCTCTGATATCTGAGAGCTAACCTCAGCAAGGCGTTGATGTTGATTGAGCTGTTCTGTACTTATACTAGGCCTTGGTGTTAACCACAAACAATTCCAAAAAACATCAACGCCAGACAAGGTCATGAAGACAGAAGCAAAAATTATGGCCATTTTATAATCATGTCTGAACATGAACAAAAACCTGAACATTGATCAAATCCCTCAAATGACCAAACATCCCCCTATATTTCCTAATATAAGTACACAGCTTTAACCTTGATTCACTCCCCATTGTGTATATATGAGATTTACTTAGATGTCCTTTCGTTGAATTGCCCTTCCTTAAAGCATCCAACACAGAGTAAAGCATTACACTCTTGAACTTTCACCCAATGACTTAAAACAAGCCTAAATCCTATAACAAGTCTTTTCTACTGCCTCCTTATTGAGATGCTGCATGGTTCCCCACTGCTGTGTGGTCTTCCCATAGAACCAGCGATAAACTCAATTTGTTCTTCTACAGGAGTGTCCCTAGTGGTCTTTGGCCCTTCATTACTGATAGTATTTTATACTGTTACAACTTATGTATAAGGCAACACAGAGGAGTCATTACCCAAACATCAACTCCTAGGAAACGTTTTAGCAGAAAATACCCGCTCAGGCTTTACAACAGTATTATCTACAATGGCAAACAGAAACAACCTAAAAGTCTAACAACAAGAAAATGTTTAATGAATTGTGTTGTATCAACACATGGCTTACCTGGTATTCACATAATCATGAAGGCTAAAACAGAAAATGTTTAGGGTCTGATGTGACAAAAAAAAATGCAGACTATAAAATGCAAATAAAGGTTACTCATTAGCTGATCAGCTACAATGTGTCAGGCACTATGTTAGGCACTTTGGTCAGTTCATTTAATCTTCATAATACCCCTCCCAGGAAAATAATATTATTTCCGTTTTGCAGAAGAAGATACTAAGGGCAAGGAGAGGTCAAATAAATTGGCCCTCATCACATAGTTGGGAGTAGAGAAGACAGATATGAACTGAAATATGACTCCAAATGCTGTGTTTTTAACTACACTGTTCTACCTCTTTTAGAAATACATGATGACTGCAACTAGGTACAATAATGGTATCAGAAACAAACACTAGAAGATAATATGCAAATGTGAAATAACTGTGATATGGGATTAGGATTAAAGGCAATTTAATTTTAAAAATCATCGTCTTTCATGCTGTATGATCTACGCAATGCAAACAACACGGATAATCAAGCAATGAACTCTTGACCTCCAATTCTCTCTGAGAAATTAAATTATGTCTTTGGAAAAAGAGCTGTCCAAAACTACTTGTAATTTTACTTTTTTCTGGCCTTCTGAGCAAGACAGTGAGTAAGCCGGTTTCGAGTGTCTGGGGGGGAGGTTCTGTTGTCCCCATTCCCCACGTCAATGTTTCTTAACACGGGTTTTGTAATCCAACTTTCATAGAATCCAAAGTGTTCTCTATTTCAATTTACGACAAAGGGAAGGTGACAGTGGTCAAAGTGCCTTCTGAGGTTTGCCCAGAAAAGGATTTAGGTTATCCTAAAAGCACCCGACTACATCTTCATGTCTTTTAAGGTTTTTAATTGGGAGATGACCACCTGCTGTGACATCCCCTCCCAATTACATCATCTGCATAATCACTTCAGAAGACTGCTGCACAGGGGTCAAAGCAGAGCTAATTTTTTGACAAGGCTTCTGAGACAGGGAAAGCAAAACTGGATGCTTCAAAAGACATGAACGTTTTAAGGGGGGCAGAATGAGTATGGTGGGGAAGAAAGGATGTGAAACAATGCCTTGTAAATTTGATTTTACTGATACTACATCTCAGCCACACCAGAATTAGTTATGTGCAAAATGATTAATCACTGTCTCCAGGAGATATTCAAGGTCCTGCTGCCTATTCTCAGCATGAAAAATATATAACACTGAAATATGACTTTCAGGCTTGTGTTCATTCTATATCCTTTAAATAAAGTGGAACAAAAAAATTTGCCTTGGGCTTGGCTGAGTTATGTGGTTTATCTCCTAAGTGGCAAAGCTTCATTCCTCAGCCCAATCACCAAACTGGGTCCAAGTCATAAGAAGGCTGGTAGAGAAGGAAAAATGCCTGTGATTTATCAGATGCAATAATTGTTCTGAAAGACAGGTTCTCTCTTTATGTTTATAGAAAAACAGGCACTGAAAAGAAAATTAATTTAGTTAATGAGCAAATGCTGATGGCTTTGTGAGACATATGACTTCTGACAAGTGTAGCTGATGAATTACAACCTGCCTCTGCTAGGGGAGGGTGTAAAGAGAAAGGACAAATCTTTGGGGCATTACCTGAGGCAAAGACTCCAGCTGAGCCCCCACATACCTTCTCTGCAAACTCAGACACAATCTGCTTGATCTCAGCGGAGCAGAGTCCCACAATCTGGCCCATGGAGCTTGCGGTGAGACGGCTCTGCAATCACAGGGAGGGTGTGTTCTCAAGGCCATGCCTTGTCTTTCACAGAATTAGAAAACCTAACACTCTGAATACTATAACAAAATACATAATATTCCCAGGGGAGAAAATAATTTGGTTTTTGTTTATGTATTCATCAACAAGGAAGAGAGAAAACAAGCTGTAGGACAAATATGAAACCACCACCTTCTCCACTTCCTGAGGCACTTGGCTCACTGCCAGATTCTCTCGGGATCCCAGGTACCGCTGGAAAATCATTCTTCACCCTTTATACTCCATCCCAAGGTCTCTCTTCCTAAAGGTTACTAGACAGAGCCTGTAGGGAACTTTGCAGCCTTAGGACCCAGGGAAAAAGGAAGGTCAAATGGGAGAAAAAGAAGAAACTCAGAACTCCTAAAATAACTCTACCACAGGCCTTTCCTGCCCTCCAAAGAAATGATCCTTTCAAAGTCCTTGGTTAAACCTCCTGGAAAGCCCTTGACTTCTGAGAAGACCAACTCCAAATTCGGTACTCTATTTTCTACCTAGATGGTAGGAAGGAAGCAGAAGGCAGCAGTTCCTTTGGCATGGGATGTAACTCATGGTTGTGGAGGAGAACTGAACCATGGCTCTTCCACTGAGGCCCATGGTGCTATCCCAGCAGGGACATCCTGTCTTCACAAGGGTCCCTCAAGTCTTCCTCCTAGATGTTACTATGGATGGCAACACTATAAAAAGCTTCCCAAAAGAAAGAGTCCTAGGAAGCAGGAAACACTGAATGCTGAAAAGACAGGGCTCTGAAGAAGGTGGTCCCTCCCTCTGGGAAGAAGTCCCACAGAGCCAAGCAGGTTGGTTCCAAGTCCCCATCTCCACACCACACCCTCCCCCACAACCACGGCCACCTCACCTCTTCATTTGCCATGGCAGTCATCTTGGTCATCAGTGACTGGATACGCTGCTAAGAGAAGAACGCAGAGAAGTAGCAGTGAGTGGAGCTGACCACCTAGGACTAACACAATATGTCTAAACAGGACACTGTTTTCATTTTATGGTGAGTCTTGTGAGAGGTGATAAAAGGAAACTGGAAAGGGTATGAAACGTCAACTAACAGCAGCTGGCTGAGGGAAGCACCTGGCCATTCTGGAAAGCTGGGGATGAAAGTGAAATTTCCCCCCACATAGTTAAGCAGAAACTTCAGGGGACCTACGTGGGCCACACACCTCTTCAGCAGCTTGAAGCTCATCCTCTTCATGAGCATCAGCTTTTTCTGCAGCCAAGAGCCCTGTGGGAAGTGCTGTTTTCTTGTCCTCAGCCTAGAAGGCAAGATGCAAAATCAGCTGAGCACTGGTGTTGGAGACTCAGTAGAGAAAGGACAGTACTGCAAAGAGGCATGAGTCCGTGAAAGAAAACACACAGATCTGGAAGGCTGAATCAATCCCTGCAAAAGAATGGAGAATCCATAGACCTGAGTTTCCATTCCAGTAGCAGAGCAAGCAGGTTGAGCTTCAGACCCCAGCCAATGCCTGTCTCCATTACTAAACTGCTTGCCAATTAAATCCCTATGAAATCATTCACATTTGCCAGACTTATCCTTAAATTTTGATAGGGTCTTTCCCTTACTTTAATGCTTTCAAGAACAGATCAATGCCCAAAGGAATGCTTTTCAAAACTGACAGTTGAGAGCTATTAGTGGAACACGAAAATAATTTAGGTAGGACAAGCATCTAAACAGATTAAATAAATATAATAAAGAAAGAACATATCAGAGTGCTTTGCAGGCAGTTAAGGGTTAAGTACTGCTTTATGAAACTTGAAGTCAATAAAGTTTGAAAGACACTGGCCTGAAGGATAAAAATCTAAACTGCTTCACCTGGTGATCAAGCTCCACATTCTGTATCCAGTCTCAGGCTCTAAATGTACCACACCACACTCAGATACATGAATTAGCTACGGCTCCTCAACACGGGCTGGGAGTCTTCAGTTCTTGGTTTTAATTCCACCTCTGCCATCAGTCAGCTGGGTGACCTCGGGCTAACTTCTCTGGATATTAGGGTCTTCCAGGGTTGAAAGGGAGGACTGGTCTCAAATACCCTTCTCACACAATCCTAATTCTGGAATGCTTTTCTATAACAAGTCTACAGCTGACCCTGGGGAACACCCCAGGTCCCAACTGCTGCGTGTATCTATAGGGGACAAGACTTCCATTTCAAATGTGCCATCTGGCATAAGAATGAGAAGATGAGCCTGTTGTGAATATTCTTTCATGGGCATTTCACGATTTTTCCAATCATAATCAACCTGCCTTATTCCAGGATATAGTCATATGCATAAACATTCCTGCCAGACTGAAATTAGACATCAAATTAAATGTATGCATCAAAGTCTTATATATCAGATGCCACATGACATATTGAAATCCAAAAAAAATGCCTTGTTTTGAAGGAAATGACAGTTTAGTTGAGTGAAAACACAAATGTGGAAAAAATAAATAACAAGAAAACCAAAAAAAGATATAATCAGCACATGACTAACTGCTAATGAAATAACAATAACTAGATGTTTAAAATGTATGGATCATTCTGTGTGCTTTGTATTTTAATCTTCACAACAATGTTGCAAGGTAGTACAATTACTGTCCCCATTTTACAGATGCTGTGAACTAAGGCACAACAATTAAGCATATTGTCCAAAGTCACACGGAGAAGGGTGAGGTTAGGGTTTGAAACCAGCAAGTCCGGCTTTAGAACACATGCTTTAATCACCGTCAGGACCCTCCGATGACTGAGACAACTATCCTAGGAAGCAGAAGGAGGCTGGAATCAGGGAAGGCCTCCAGAAAGAAAATGCGAAGGATGTGGAACCTAGACAGAGGGAAGGGTGGCAAAAGAACAAAAGGAGGAGTGGTGCGCCATTCCAGAAAATCTGGGGGTCGGGTGAGGAACGCTAAAAAAGATGAACAGACCTCACTCTGCAGAACTCTATTGTTTAAGAGTTCATTGGCTATTTTGGTTAGCACTTTATTATTTTAAAGGCAGAGGTTAAGAGTGCATACTTGATGTCACACAGACCTGGATTCAGATTCTTAATGTGGCACTTAAGAAGCTGTGTGATCTTGGACAAATCACTGAGCCTCTCTGGGCCTCACCTTTCTAACCTGAAATACAGGAATAAGCATGTCCCTCACACAGCTGTTCAGAGGAGTAAGTGAAAAAATACATGTGGAGCTCTGAACCAAGGGCCTGGAGCACAGTAAAGGTCTGGCATTGTAAGATTATATGCATGCCCTGCTTCTGACATTAAGGATCATTAATAAACACATAAATGAAGAAAAATCTTCAAGACTAATTTGTGAAGTTAGAAAAATCCATCTTGACTTACCTGATTTTTTCCACACTAGCTATCCTAGTCCAGGGGCAGCCTGTAATTTATGGTTGTGTTTTATTTCACTGCCAGTATCCTGTTTGCACCTGTCTGTGGTCTCTCTCACTCAATGAGGAATGCACAGGGTCTTGGCAGTGGACTTCACCTTCACACTTTTAGAATTATTAGAGCCCACAGGATTGAGCGAGGGGCCGTGACATCTAATCACCCTTCACTTCCAGCCCCGGATGAGGCTGCTGCTTCAGCTCCCCCAGCCTGGCGAAGCATATCTTCATAGCCCTGGGTTGCCCAAGGACCAGAGCCTGGTTGGCAGTAGCCCTGCCTTCCCACCCCTGCTGGGCAGCCTGTAAGTGTCAGACAGAGACAAAAGGGAGGATCACTTCCATCTCTCAAATATTCTCTCCCGTTATACATGCTTTTCTTACCTTCTCTACTTTGCTCTGGCGGCTAAATCCGTATCTCCTGCAGGCCACAAAAAAGGGAGTTCAGTTACCATTCAAAAATCACAAAGTTAGTAAAATGCATTTTAGTTGGATTTTTATATGAAAAGCGAATTTAGGCTATTCGGTGACTGGAGAAAATTCTTTAAATATCTACACCACAAACATATCCCACTGTTTTTGAATAAAGGGTAAGCCACCCTGTCTGCCGTAGGAATACTTAAGGCAGAACTCTCAGACAACGTAGAGTGCAACAACCCCTTTAAGTGCGACTGCTACTCTAAAGGGGAACTGCGTTTCCGACCCGCAGTTTAAGCTAAGCGCCTCAAAAACACCTGTATCAACAAATGTGGATGCATTTGCTCAAGCTAAGCATGTTCTCTAATGCCAACTTTCACACCTGCAGTCTAGCCCATTTTTTATTCTCAAGCATAACTGAAGCATTTTGCCAATAATGTGTTTGTCACTCAACTTTAAAAAAAAATCATAAATGCACTTTAGTTTAAATTAGTTTATTTTCTGACTCTAATTAATTTCTACTTTTTTAAAGTAAGTATAACAATGCAAAAACCATTTGACCTAAAACAAAAAGCATGAGGAAAAATACCCAACTTCATTCACTTTTAAATAGTTTACAAGGAAATAAAAGTTACAACATGCAGCCAGTTAAGAAAAGCAGATTAAGGGCTTTGGCTCTGCCCTCACTTAATGTTTCAGTGTGCTGCCCTCTTAGCTGGTCTCCAACCTCAGTCTATTCTCAACTCTTCTTTCCCATTCTTCTTTTTAAAAATATTTTATTTAGTTTTAGACAGAGGGGATGGGAGGGAGAAAGACAGAGCGAAAAACACCGATGTGTGGTTCCCTCTCTTGTGCCCCCTACTGGGGACCTGACCTGTAACCCAGGCATGTGCCCTGACTGGGAATTGAGCCAGTGACCCTTTGGTTCACAGGCTGGTGTTCAGTCCACTGAGCCACACCAGCCAGAATTTCTTCCCCATACTTATCCAGCTTCCCATTAGCCTGATCTGCACCAAACAACAGCAGGCCTCTTCCCTCAAGACCAAACGACCTCCTGGGCACTCTCATGAGGGCTTCCCTTCTATGGCCCCGCCTAACAACCATTTCACTTCCTGCAGCTCACCTTACATGCTCCAGTGCACACACTGGGATGTCTTCTCCCTTTCTATTTTCCTATTCACTCCTCACACTTCAGCTCTAAAGCCACCTTTTCTCCAAAGCATCCTCATGCACAGAGACCCTGCCCTAGATGATCCAGCCCTGTCTATACATGTCCCCCCACTTCCTACATGGCAATCACATTCCACTGCCTATTTGCATGTCTGCATCCTTCTCCTGGAGGGCACTGATGCTACTTTTACATTTGCTATTTCCAATGTGTATTGAAATAAATAAACTAAAACAAGTGAAAGAAAACAAAGAAATCAAGAAGCCAAAAGTACCACCTGACCATGCAATAGATTGTCATATAATCAGAGAAACCACTAAGTTAACTGCTGGGCACAACATGCCCAACCATTAGGCATAATCTACGGATCTGTAGATTTGGGTCTGTAGACCCAAAGTACAGAGGGGTAAGATGGCAGCCATGTAGGTTGAAGCCGAGCCCACTTGCTCCTGCCCCCAGCGCAGATTTTTAGCTGATCTTCCAACAAGTGACCTTATCAACAATCAACAGAATCTTAGCTGATATGCATCGTGAAGCCAAGGAGTACAGAGGAGGTTCTGCTCCATCCACTAAGAGATTTTGAGTTAAAGCAGGGGTACCCTGCATGAGGTCCCTGCAATAGAGGAGAGAACAGAGGAGAGAAAAAGCAGCTTAGTAGCTCCCACCCCTCTTGGAGTGGGGTAGGGGCCCCAGTCCCACACAGGGAATGCCCAACCCTAATCAGGAGACACTTGGTAGGATATATAGAGTCTGGGAGACTCAGGCTGCACACACAGAACAAGCAGAATGTCTACAGCTGCAGCACCAACTGGAAGAGTTCAAAAGAAATTCTAGCTCCTAAGACTGATGGAGGCACTGGCAGGCTGAGGCCAGACCTGACCAAGAAAGACTTGCCTTTTGGGGAAGTGGAATGTACAGAGAGCCAGGCAGTGGCTCAGGGTTGCAGTGTGGGTGACACATAGGGACTTTTTTAAAGAGAGGAGCAGAGGCATGGCTGAGTAGGGAACCCATGCATATGCACAGCTACTCTGCCAGCAAAGGGGCTAGATTCAAAATGCAGTTCATGCCTGCTGAACCCAGCTGGCCAGGAAGAGTGGAAGGCTGCACACTGCAGGGCTCTATCCAGCATAGCTGGCAATTGGGGTTAGGGAGGGATGCACACAGAACAGAGGGTTTGGGTCTGAGGTCCCTGTAAGAGCAGTGAGCTGGGAACTGGACGGAAAGGAGCTGAGCACCTGAGATTCTTTGTAGCTAGGCAGGGCCACTCAAACTGTGGAGAACAAACTTCTGGGAAGGGGAAGACATCCCAACCCCTACCTGCAAGGCAGCAAACTCCACACAGCAAGGCCAGGCTCAAAAACCCACTGCTGAGCACATATCCACAGAGGAAAGAAAGAGAATATCCAAAGAAGCCCTTCATGAACTTTTATTAGATGTTATGCTGGCTCCTCCTCAGGCCCGACTCCACTGAGAAGAGCAGAGCAGAAAGATCAGAAATTGGTGCAGCAAGAAGTATTCAGGGCTACACCCAGCTTCGGCTCTCACACAGAGCTGCCATCAGCACCAAGCAGGAAAGAGCTGACCCTTTTACACAGATTGGCCCTTCACATGAAACAGGCAGCTAATTAATTACAAACTACACATTATTAGAAATAATCTGGGACAGACCAAGACATTTGGCATGGGGCAGGGGAACATACCCACCATCTTCCTTGGAGACTGAACAGTGCCTCCTGGGGGGTGATCCTGGGATCCCACCCTCCTGATAGCACCAGAGGCTCCCTCTGGAAGCAGGTGGAGGTGGTAAATGTGGTGCTGTCGGATGTGCTGTCAGATATTAGACGAACCACCCCTGGGCCTTGTGCTGATAAAAGCCATTAGGGCAGAACAGAAAGGATGAGGCAAACCTGAAGGAGGCGGCCACAGACTGTAGATTGCTTATAGCCTTGAACAGGCTGCCTAAAGCTAGACTATGACACCAGCTGACATGAGGAAAGGATCCTGAAGGAAAAGACAGTAGGCCAACAAACACTAGACTCTGCAGACATGAATTCCACCTCATTCTTTTTCATTATTTGTGCTATTTTTTTCTTCTGCATAGATTTTTAACATTGCTTCTTTGTCTTCAATTTTGTTCCTACTATTTCACTATTTTTACTTATATATAGGTATTTTTTACTTTTATACTTTTTTTTAAGTTTTAACTCCAATCTCATATTTTACTCTTCCCTCCTACTACTCCATTTTGTCTTCATCCTTCTCTTTCTTATTTTAAATTTTATTTTTTCCTTTTCTACACCTTGTTTCTATTCCTCACTCTTACTATTACTCCTCCCTCCATGCTCTCAAAACCATCTTTCTTTCCACTAGTCATCTCACATTCTTTTCCTTTTCTTATAATATCCTTATTGCAGTTCCACCTTTATTAATAGTTCCTAGGTTGTCATTGATATTAAGGTTATTATTGCATTTATTGAATTTTATCTCCAGTTGTTCACTATTTTTTTAAATTTTTAAATCTCACTTTTCACTGTTCCCCTGTCCTAGCCCATTTTGCCTTCCTTCTGTCTTACCTTCATTTTAAATTTTATTTTCTCCCTTTCTTAGCCTCATTTCTAATACATACACTATTGTTTCTCCTCCCCGTATCCTCTCAAAACCATTTTTCCTTCCTTTAGACCTCTCACAATCTTTCTTCTTTCTTATAATACTATCATTTTCTCTCCATCTTTATGAAGCTGGCTCCTTCGGCACAGACGTTGCTGCGATGGTTGTTTTTCTTCAATGTGGCTCCTATTTTTCCATTATTTTTTTCTACAAACCTCATACTGTACTCTTCCTTTTTCTTATTCCAGTTTACCTATTCCATTCCTATTTTATTTACACTGTAACTTTTATTTTTTCCTTTTCCTTACCTTGTCTGTATTGCTTACTCTTATTTCTCCTCCCCCTACCCTCTCAAAATCGTTTTTCTTTCTGTTAGTCACCTCATATTCTTTTTTCCTTTCATATAATATTCTTACTGTCTTCCCACCTTTATAAATCTCAGCTCATTTGTTGTTGGTATTGTGGTAGTGGTTGAAGGGTATTTTTGCTGGTGTAGGTCTTGACTGCTGGGACGTTTTGTTCTGGCAGCTCCTGTACAATAGCATACAAGGCATGGTGGGGGCTATGACATTCAGTCAGCTGGAGGTGAGAACCCACCAGTGAATGAGCCGCCAACGACCAAAACCCAATTATAACAAGAGAGCCCACATAAGCTGCACAAATGGCATCTCTAGAGTTTCCACATCATGAGTACAAAGAGACTGCACCACTGAGTCCCACAGGATTCCTACCACAGAAAGCCACTCATCAAACACAGGGAGTCAAAGCTAACACACAGAAACAAACAAAAAGAGCCACCTAAAATGCAGAGACAAAGAAACAATCACAATTGAAAGGAAAGGAGGAACCCCCAGAAAAAATGCTAAATGAAACAGAGGCAAGCAATTTCTCAGATATAAGAGTTCAAAGTAACAGTTATAAGGATGCTAAAGGAACTCAATGAGAATGACAAGAAACTACATCAGCATGAAAAAGGACATAGAAACTATGAAAAATAACCAAGAGGAAATGAAGAATACAATATCTGAAGTATACACTAGAAGGAAATAAACGCAGGCTAGATGAAGCAGAGGATCAAGTCAGCAAATTGAAGGTACACAAAAAAATACCCAGTCAGAGCAACAAAACGAAAAAGGACTAAAAAGGAATGCAGATAGTTTAAAGGGGCTGTAGGACAATATGAAACATAACAATATTTGCATATAGGGATTCTAGAAGGAGAAGAAAAGGAACAAGGGATAGAAAACCTGTTTGAAAAAATGATGAGAGAATACTTCCCTAACTTGATAAAGGGAAAAAGTCATGCAAGTTCAGGAAGCACAGGGGGCACCAATCGAGAAGAGCCCAAAGAGGCCCACTGCAAGAAATACCATAATTAATTTGATAAAATTTAAAGAGAGAGTTTTAAAGGCAACAAGGGAGAAACAGGTAGTAACACACAAGGGAGCTCTGCTAAGGCTGTCAGCTGACTTCCCAACAGAAACACTACAAGCCAGAGGGACTGGCACAAAATACTCCATGTAATGAAAAGCAAAGATCTGCAACCAAGACTACTCTACCCAGCAAAGCTTTCACTTAACCTGGAAGGTGAAATAAGGAGTTTCTCAGACAAAAAAGAAAAAATGTTAAAAGAGTATACATCTCCATCAAACCAGCATTGCAAGAGATGCTGAATGGACTGTTTTAAGAAGATGAAGAAAAAGAAAGAGAGAGAGGTACAAGGAACACAGGTACAAAGGGAAAAAATGGTAATAAATAGCTCTGGTTGACATGGCTTAGTGGATGAGCTCTGGTCCGCAAATGAAAAAGTTGCTGGTTTGATTCCCAGTCAGGGCACATGCCTGGGTATTAGGCCAGGTCCCCAGTGAGGGATGCATGAGAGGCAACTACACACTGATGTTTCTTTCTTTCTCTCTCTCTGTCTCTCTCTCTTCCTCTATCTAAAAATAAATAAACAAAATCTTTAAAAAAAGGCAATAAATAAATACCCATCAATAACCACCTTAAGTGTAAATGGATTAAATGCACTAATCAAAAGACATAGGATAGCTGAGTGGATAAGAAAACACTATCTGCATATATGTGCCTACAAAAGACCCACTTCAGAACAAAAGATCTACACAGGTTGAAAGAGAAGGGATGGAAAAAAATTTTTTCAGGCAAATGGATGTGGAAAAAAAAAAGATGGGGTAGCAATACTTAGACAAAATAGACTTCAAAACAAAGGCCATAACAAGAGACAAAGAAGGTCACTACATAATACTTAAGAGAGCTGTCCAACAAGAGGATATAATCTTTGTAAACTTATATGTACCCTCCACAGAAACACATAAATACATAAGGAAAATCTTGGAGAACTTTAAAAAGGAGATCAACAGCAATACAGTCATCATTGGGGATTTTAACACTTCACTGTCAACAATGAATAGATCACCCAAACAAAAATCAACAAGGATAGTGTAACACTGAACAACACTCTAGAACAAATGGACTTAATAGATATTTACAGAGCATTTCTCCCCAAAGAAGCAAAATATACATTGTTTTCAAATGCACAAGGGACATTTTCATAGACCACATGGTAGGGTACAAAACAAGCCTCAAAAAAGTCAAGAAAGTTTAAATCACATCAAGCACTTTCTCAGTTCACAATGGCTTGAAGCTAAAAACTAACCTCACGGAAAAAACTCAAAAACATTCAAATACATGGAGACTGAATAACATGTTATTAAATAATGAATGGGTAACAACAAGATCAAGGAAAAAATCAAAAAGTACTGGAAACAAATGAAAATGAACAAACAACAACCCAAAACTTACGTGATACAGTGAAGATAGTCCTGAGAGGGAAATGCATAGCAATATAGGCCTACCTAAAGAAGACAGAAACATCTCAAACAACCCACCCTTACCTCTAAAAGAACTAGAGTAACAACAAACAAATCTCAGAGAGAGGAAGAGGAAAGAAATAATCAAGATCAGAGCAGAATAAAATGACATAGAGACTAAAAGAACAATTCAAAGGATCAATAAATCCAGGAGCTGGTTCTTTGAGAAGATAAAGAAAAGTGATGAACCTTTAACCAGTGATGAATCCTTCTCATCAAGAAAGAAAGATAGAGAACTCGAACAAAATCAGAAACAAAAAAGGAGAAGTAACAACCGATACCACAGAAATACAAAGGCTTGTAAGAAATGACTATGAACAATTATATGCCAAGAAATTGGACAACCCAGGATAAATGGATAAATTTCTGGAAACACAATCCTCCAAAACTGAATCAAGAAGCAGCAGAAATCCTGAATATACTAGTAACTACTGAAATTGAAGTAGTAATAAAAAAACTCCCAGCACATAAAAGGCCTACATAAAAGCCAAACAGGAAGGTTGCTGGGGTGCTCCGAGGCTTTTTCTCCTCTTGAGAGAGAAGCTACGCCATCCCTGTTCCTCCACAGGACTCAGTAGTCTGTATGAATTTGTTCATCCATAACGTCGCAGACCCCAGGAACTGGGATCCACGTCATAAAATGCATCCCCCCATATGGCTTCATGGGCAAATTTTACCAAACATTCAAAGAAAAACTAATTCCTATTCTTAAACTACTCCAAAAAAATTCAAAAACTCCCAAACTCTTTTTATGAGGCCAGTATTATCCCAATTCCAAAACCAGGTAAGGACATAACAAAGAAAGAAAATTATAGGCCAACATCTCTGATGAACATAGATGCTAAAATCCTCAACAAAATACTGGTAATCCTGATCCAGCAATACATTAAAAAGATCATACACCATGATCAAGTGGGATTTATCTGAGGGATGCAAGGATGGTACAATATTCACAAATCAATAAACATGATGCACCACATAAAATGAAGGACAAAAACCAAATGATCATACCAATAGATGCTGAAAAAACATTTGATAAAATCCAGCACCCATTTAGATAAAAACACTCAGCAAAGTGGGACTAGCAGCAGCATACCTCAACATAATAAAGACCATATACGAGAAACCTACTGCCAATGGACAAAAATTAATAACTTTTCCCGTATGATCAGGAACAAGACAAGGATATCAGCTTTCACTACTCTTATTCAACATAGTACTGGTAGTTCTAGCCACAGCAATCAGACAAGAAATAAAAGGCATCCAAATTGGGAAGGAGGAAGTAAAACTATCATTATTTGCAGATCACATGATAGTGTACACAGAAAACTCTATAGTCTCCATGAAAAAACTACTTGACCTAATAAGTAACTTTGGCAAAGTGGCAGGACACAAAGTCAATATTCAGAACCCAATAAAAGCTTGTAAAGGCAAGGGTCAAGGCATTCTCCTCTTGAGAAGGTTGCTGGGGTGCTCCGAGGCTTTTTCTCCTCTTGAGAGAGAAGCTACGCCATCCCTGTTCCTCCACAGGACTCAGTAGTCTGTATGAATTTGTTCATCCATAACGTCGCAGACCCCAGGAACTGGGATCCACGTCATAAAATGCATTCCCCCATACTGGCCATTTTATTTTGTGGTTAGATGTTTAGCTCCTAAAAGTTGAATGGGGCCACAATAAAATTAAAATATTATACAGCTGCAATTTTGTTTAAGTCTAAAATAAAAACTATTAGTCTTGTTTTTTCCAACACCATAACATTTAAACAAATATAGTCAAACATGTTTTTAATAGACACATAATCCTTAAAGCCTTCAGCATGGTTGACCAGGCTCAAAGTCTAGCCTTATTTGAGCAATGAAAAGTCAGAACAGGAGGAAGAAGCTGTAATGTTGACCTTAAAGCCAGATACACTGTGGGCTTGGGCTGATGAAAGGAACACTGATGAAAGATGGGGAATTTGTATTCCTAGGTGGGATGAGCAACTAAAGTGTGCACAACAATAAGGGGAAAGGCAGGATGGAGCAGTGAGTCCCAGAGCCAGCAAAAGGGGCCAGCCTGCTTGACGGGGAAGGAAGGAAGAGTGGGTAAAACTTCCCATAACAGGGCTAGAGAGAGGGCTAGTCCTAGGAGTAATTAGTATATAGGGACAAAGATAACTGAAAGGGAGGCTTAGGAAAGGATCCTTATTTAAAAGTAAAGGTCATATTTAAGGGAATTTTCAAACTAAAAACTGCTGTTGCTGCTGCTGTGACCTTAGGACCTAACAGTTAACATTTACTGTTTTCTAAAAAAGGACAAACTGTTGAAAGTTCTTCATATGGTTATATGATCTTCATTTAATTAATGGTAAGGATCTCCATGAGGTGGAGAGTACTGAATAAACTGTGAGGAAAGAGTCTACTAGAAAGGAGGCAAGGGGCCTTCCCCAGAACAGGGAATAAAATGCACACTTGTCGGGGCTTTATGTTTTATCCAGTTTGTTCTGTAAGTTTAATAACAACTCTCTTCTTATTTAGTCTCAGACCAAACGAAGACTGGGCCTGTCTTTCTAAAACCAAGAGCCAAACTCTCACTGGAGGCTCAAACAATGTTTGTAGATAATGACAATGCCATACTTTTGGAGTCCAAGAAACCTGACTTCAAGTCCTAGTCTGAGGCTCTTAATAGTTCTTAATAGTTCTTAATAGTTAATAGTTGACCTCAGGCACCAAAAAAAGGTTAATTCTTAGCCTTTTTGAATGCAGTCTTTAGTATTCTCAAAAAGGGAAATGAACTAAATAAAATATAAGAATTAATATGTATTTATTTCTCCACCTCTCTAAACCTCACCATTCCTTAACAGCAAAGCTAAAAAGAAAGCAAAATAATCTCTCCTAAAAAATAAAACAAATCCTTCATCCTACCTACCTAGGCTTAGAAGTCAGCATGACTCCACCAACAGGAACTAAGACTGGAATTGAGACATTTTGCTCTTTCTTACCCTCCAAATTTACAAGGAGTCAAAAACGAAACCAGTGTCTTGCTCCTTTCCCTAAAGAAACTCAAGCCAGACTCTGACCTCAAAGTGCTCCAATCACTCCTGAAGATGGGCAGGAATGTCCTGAATTTACCCAGACTTCACATGGTGACAACCACCATCTATGACACATGCAAAAGATCCAATGTGAAACTGATTATTTCAAAACAAAACAAAATATTGAAATTTGCAGCATGGTATTCATGAGATGGACAATTTACTGAATCTCTGATTCCTTTTCAGCCCCAGGAACAGTGGGAGTTTGCATGATAATGGCAAAACTGGAAGTATGAACAATACAAACTAACAAAAGCCACAACATCACTTAAGTACACTTGGCTCTGGAACAAGCCGACATAAATAGGCTTTCTCCCCAGCACTGGCTCTCCCAGAGGAGTGCAGTTTCACCTGCCCAGCTGCAGCTGGGGTTTAGCTGGAAAGACCCCATCACAGTGCCCAGGGCATGCGACCTATCCAGGTGCAAAGGGCTCCACACTCAGAAGTGCCCCACATTTGGCTGTTTTGCTGTCTTGAAATTCTTAATAATTCTTAACAAAGGACCCTGCATTTTCATTTTATACTAGGTCATACAAATTATGTAGTTGGTCTGATGATGCCTTACTCAGATGAGTTGAATTCACAGCAACAACTGGTGAGCTGTGAGGGTAGCTATCAAATATGGCTTAGGGCCAGGACTAACAGCTTCCTTTGAAACAGACTAGTTTCCATTCTTAGGGAGGAAGGACCTGACCCCACACAGCTCCCTCAAAAACACACACAAAAAGTAGTAATAATTCCATTTGAAAAATGGAGTACTTCAGCCAGTTAAGGCTAGTATCCTGGTTCTCTCTTAGTTCCTACTCGTAGAGGTGGAAGCCATCAGACGCTCACTCAGGAAGGTATTAGCGGCAGTGCTGTTAGTTCCGGCCACCCAACGAGAGTGGGGTTGTGAGGCAGAGCAGCACACAGCAGCCACTCCCAGTATAAAGGAAAGAAGACCAAGGAGACATACTCACATCAAGGAATCAGTTACCCTAAGTAGAAAACACAGGACATCAAAGAAGGTTAATACCTACCGTCAACCAAAAACTTCAGTGAGAGGAAGTACTTCCTTATGTCCTATGCTTTAAGTAAAAACTGAGGTTATAAAGTAAGAATTTTTTTTTTTAATTTAGAGATTTTTTTAAGAAGTGACAAAACTACTTCTAATTTTTTCATTTTCCTAGTTAGGGCAATTGTTCATAGGAAACCAAAACTATTATTCTAATACTTAAACTGTTGAAAACTCTTTAGTTTACTTGGAGATTTTATCAAATGGCAGAGACATGAAGGGCAGACCACTCCCAGCCTCCACAAATGCCCCAAACTCCCAACCCCCAAGGAGAACAGAGCCAAGGCACAGTTACACAGATTTTTTGGTGGTAGAGACCACCATCAGAAAGCTACCCTCGGAAACTTGGGTGATTCCATACCAGACAGAAAAGTTCCAGATGCTGGAAATCTTGGGCCCCAAATAGTAAACTCAATCAAGTAAAAAGCCAACCAAGTTAATCCCAATGAAGAAATTCAGAATAGTTTTTCTTTCCAATTGCTTCATAAAATTGGAGACACTGTAGACTGGATCCCATTCATACCTGCCATATTCCAAAAGTGTAGCATGGACTCGAGATTCTTCATCGAGCAGCTCCTCTGCTCCCTGTTGGCGTTTGTATTTTCGACGGGGCTTGTAAACATCCTAAAAAGTGAATGAGACCAAGGAGTTATGGAGTATGAGATGGCTCTCCTTCTGAACTAGTTGCAAAATGCAAAGTCGGGGGAATGTGTATTTCCCCATCACAACAGTGGGTATTAAGGGTGTCTGCCTTTGAGGACTCTGCTCCTTTCACATTTAGGTAGCAAATATTTCCATCCAATCAAGTGCTTGTCAACTTTGTTATAACTTGGTGTTTTTTTGTCCTATGACATTTCAATAGTTTATGTAGTCAAACTTATCACTTTATAACACTTCCAATTCCAGAAATTTTGAAAAAAAGTTCTTGTCTGTTAATTTTATATTTTATATTTAGCCTTTTCATTCATTCAGACTTTTTTTTTGGTGTGTGTGTGTATAATGAAAGGTAGGGATCTAGCTATGGTTTTTCTGAATGGAAAATCAAGAATCCCAACAGAAGTCTATCCTTCCCCTGATTTAGAATACACATACACCCCCTACCCCCAAACAAGTATATGACACATAAAAGGTGCTCAATTACTGTATTTAGGTTTTCACCCCCAGGTGATCTGCATTATCATTCTATCCCAAATGAATGTCCTTGACTACCAAGCTGGCAGTCAAATAATCCCTTAGTAATATTTGCTGAGGGCTCTGGGCAATTGTCTTATGCAAGCAAGGCATTCTACTTCTGTGTCCCAGGAGCTTTTCTTCTCCAAAACCAGAGCTCAGCACATCTTATCTCTACCTGGACATCACCAAGACAGGCATTACTATCAGGTTTCTCCAGGTAGTAGCATTTTTATTCTAATTAGAGTTGTCTCCCCCCCCCATTAATTCTGGTTAAGTTTATTATTATTTTATTTTTTTAAGTATATTTTATTATGCTATTACAGTTATTCCAATTTTTTTCTTCCTTTTATACCCCCTCTGCCCTGAATGCCTCTACCCTCCAGCACCCCCCACACCCCAACCTTAGTTCACATCCACGGGTTGTACCTGTAAGTTCTTCGGCTTCTCTTTTTCCTGTGCTGCTCTTAACCCGCCCCCATCTACTTTATGTCTACCAGCTATGCTTCTTTTCCCTGTACTTCCTCCCTCCCACTGATAACCCTCCACGTGACCTCCATTTCTCTAGTCCTGTTCCTGTTCTAGTTGTTTGCTTAGTTTTTGTTTTATAGTTACAGTTGTTGATAGTTATGAGTTTGTTGTCATTTTACCGTTCATAGTTTTTTATCTTCTTCTATTTCTTAGATAAGTTCCTTTACCTTTCATATAATAAGGGTTTAGTGATAATGAACTCCTTTAACTCGACCTTATCTGGGAAGCTCTTCATCTGCCCTTCCATTCTAAATGAAAGCTTTGCTGGATAGAGCAATCTTGGATGTAAGTACTTGCCTTTCATGATTTCAAATACTGCTTTCCAGCACTTTCTCACTTGCAAGGTTTCTTTTGAGAAATCAGGTGATAGTCTTAAGGGAACTCCTTTGTAGGTAACTCTCTCCTTTCCTCTGGATGCTTTTAAAATTCTCTCTTTATCTTTAATCTTGGGTAACTTAATGATGATGTGCCTTAGTGTGTTCCTCCCTGGGTCCAATTTCTTTGGGACTCTCTGAGCTTCCTGGACTTTCTAGACATCTATTTCCTTCACCAGACTGGGGAAGTTTTCCTTCATTATTTGTTCAAGTAAGTTTTCAATTTCTTGGTCTTCTTGTTCTCCTTCTGACACCCCTAGGATCTGGATGTTAGAGCACTTAAAGCTGTCTCACAGGTTCCTAAGCCTCTCCTGATTTTTTTGAGCTCTTGTTTCTTCATTCTGTTCCACTGGATGATTATTTCTTCCTTTTTTACAAATCATTGTTTTAAGTTCCGGTTTCCTCCCCTTCACTGTTGATTCTCTGTATATTTTGCTTTATTTCACTTTGGGTAGTCTTCATTTCCTCCTTCAGTTTGCAACCAAGCTCAATCAGTTCTGTGAGCACCCTGATTAACAGTGTTTGAACTCTGCATCAGATACTTGTCTATCTCCTCATTTAGCTCTTTTTGTGGAGTTTTGATCTGTTCTTTCATTTGGGCCATATTCCTTTGTCTCTGTGTACCTGCTGTGCTGTAAGGGGGTGGAGTCTTAGGTATTCATCAGGGCGGGGCGACCCTTTTTGCTGTGCTGTGGCACTGTGGGGGAGGGGTCAGAAAGGGAACAGTGCCACTGCCTCGCTTTGCTCTAGCCCCACTTTCCAATGAACTCTCCTGTGAGACTGGGAGTTTCTCCCACCGTTGCATCCCCCTCAGTATTTTACAGGTGGGAGTTTTGAGTCTTTAGTTTCCTGTTCAACCAGCCCCACCTTGCTCACACAGTCCACCACCTTGCTGTGCGTCCTCTCTGATCAGCTGTCAGTCTCTGCCCCTCCTACAGGTCTGGGTGAATGTTTCTTTAACTCCTTGGTTGTCAGAGTTCCATGTAGTCTGATTTTCTGGCCCTTCTGGTTATTGTTTTTTTTTTTTAAATATTTTATTTATTTATTTTCAGAGAGAAGGGAAGGGAAGGAGGAAAAAGGAAAGAGACATCAATGTATGGTTGCCCCTCGTGTGCCCCCTACTGGGGACTTGTCCTGCAACCCAGGCTTGTGCCCTGACGAGGAATGAACCAGCAACCCTTTGGTTTGCAGGCTGGTGCTCAATCCACTGAGCCACACTAGCCAGGGCTGTTTATTGTTTTTAAATTGGTAGCTTTCCTTCTTTTGGTTGTGCAAGGAAGTGGAGTGTTTCTACCTCTACCTCCATCTTGACCTGAACCTATTTTATTATCATGAAATATTTTGAACAGAAAAAAAAAATTATTCCTGTAACATATACTATATAATTTCAAGTTTTGTGCAAAAGAAATGAAACAGGGTCTGAGATGATGCTAGAGGGTTGTTCTTATAGACCGCTGCCACAAATATTCCCTAGTTTGCTACTGGTGTCTACATGAGTAGAAAGCTACAAATAACATAAAAGAGATTTATGGGGTAATGAAAAAATATAATGAACTCATATGATGTCAGTTACTGTGTATGCTTTAATTTCCACTGAACTCTGCTATTACAGCTCCACAGTTATAGCAGCACTATATAATTGAGTTTAATTGCTATCTTCCATAATAGTTACCGTTGACAAAATCAATGACCCAAAACAGGAAATTGGGTTCTACTAAAAAAAAGAATGACTCCAAAATAATAGCATACCGAAATCAACAGTTAAAAGGAACTTTTATTCTACTAAACAATGACAATGTTGGCCTTTGTATAATTATTCCTTATATTTTAAAGCACCTCAATAACATCTCACATTTTGCAATTTATACTTACCCTGAGATAGAAGTAAGGCAGATACTACTACCTCCACTTTACTTCTGAAGAAGCAGAAATTAAATAATTTGTTCAGTATTGCTAGGATTTATGCCTGACCCTAGTTACTCTGGCTACTGGCCCCAAGGTTTTACCACTACACTAACTCAGTTCTGATAGGCATTCTAGTCACCCACCAGCCATTTCAGTTGACTCTCTCATGAGACTCACTATAGAATCAGAGGCTGTGACATGAACTATTACAATGATGTGGACCTAATAAGGACCTAATAGTAATAGTAATAGTAATTTAGACCTAAAAGTCAGAGGTTTCCAGGTTAACTAAAAAGAACTATTACTGAGTCACCCTTTAAAGTAATAGGAGTCAGGAACGCTGATGTCTAGTACTGTTTCTGCCACTAACTAGCTGGATGACCTTGGGAAAGGCAGCTCCATCAGCAGGCCTGTTCCTTATTTGTGAAATGAAAGCTGGATTAATAGGTCTTGAGCAGAAAAAAGCTGGATTAATAGGTCTTGAAGGAGACCTATTCTCTCCTAGTCTCTCATTCTTCATGTTCTTTTAATCCTATAAAGATACTGACTTGGTAACATAATTCCATCATTAATTCAAATTTTGAGATTAATTGAAAAAAAAAAACCACTCCATGCTTGACATGATTTTACTCTTAAAAAGATATGCAACATCAACTTATCTTTGCCATTACTAACAGCAGCACTAGTAATGGCTATCATTTATTGAATTGCTAGGTACATGCCAGGCATTCAATACCTGCATGTTCTGTTGCCACCTCATGGCTATATCTTATTCTTTGATGAGCCCCTAATTCGTTGAATTCCTGACAGCTAGAGTCACCTCAGCTCGTAGAATGTGGTCTAGCTCACAGTGAGTCCTTATCAGTCTGACTAAGTGAAGACGTGGAGTTAGACAGAGTTTTAGTCCTTACCTCATCACTACCTGTCTGATTCGGGGGAAGTTATTTAACCTCTGTGGCTTTCCATCTATAAAATAGGTATAAGCAGAGCTGCTGTGAAGATTAATTATTTAACAAAATCTAACACATAGTAAGAGCTTAGATACATATTTTATATAAAAATACATATGTTATTAATAAAATATACTGATATTATTTTATTTATGTTGCCACATTTACATTTTATGTGCTGTATGAAAGGCCCTCTCTTTGAAAGAACACACTGGAGAAGTTACTTTAAATATCATAGTCTCTTAGGTGATCTAATAAGTTCAGCAAAGTATTTCCTTTCAACTAGACTGGAAGTCCTAAGAAGTCTTTTTTTTCCTGTTCCTGCTATTATCATATAAAATTCTAAGCATTATCAAAAATGCTCAATAAATAGTAAATGAATATCTTTTGGGACTTTGGGTAAAAATTCACAGGTACTCTTCACTCAAGGTTAAGAATAACAGACCTCACTGCACAGGACAGTTTCTTCAGGCACATGAACGGCTGCCAGCTCAGAAAAGGAGGAAGTAAGCTGTGCAACAGTGTACTGCACTAAATGAGATGAATGAGTGGGTACAGGGCAGAGGGGCATAAAGAGGAAAAATGGGACAACTGTAATAGCATAATCAATAAAATTTATTTTTAAAAAAACATGGAAGGGGAAGGTGGTGAGGAGAGGTCTGCCCTGGGTGGCAATAATTTCATTTTCTTATGTCCTCTAAAAATACCACCTCTCACCAAGCAGGCTTTCTATAACATTAAACAGCTAGATACTGTATGATAAGGTGATATGGAGAAGTCAAGAAGGTAATACATTTCAAAAAATAAAGCAGAAATACTGGGAATAATCCCCAAAAGGAACAAAAATGAGGCTAAAAGAAATAAGCCAGGCAGTGAAAGAAAAAGACCATATGATCTCACCTTTAACAGGAACCTAATCAACAAAACAAACACACAAGCAGAATATAACCAAAGACACTGAAATTGAGAACAGGCTGACAGTGACCAGAGGGGCGAGGGGAGGAAATTTCAGGAGAAAAGGGAAAGGGTTTACAAGAACAAGTATAAAGGACACGTGGACAATAACGGGGGGTGGGGGGGTGGAAATGGGAGGGAGGTGGGAAAGGCTGGGGGGGGGGCGGGGCTGAGATGGGGGTAAAAGGCAGAAAACTGTACTTGAACAACAATTAAAATAAAAAAATAATAATGGGGAAAAAAAGGAGTGACAGCACATTAAGGTGAGAAGCTCAAGTTACAATTCACAACAGTCTTTCTGCCAGGCAATCTGGCAAAAGGTACTATTAGCCTTAGGCATAACCTTTGACCCAATTCCACTTCATGGAATATATCCTACGAAAATAATTAAAGATAAAAGAAAAAATTTAGCTATGAGGATGTACTACATAACGCCCTGCCTCAAAATCAAGCCAGTTACATTACTAGGACACAATGAATCATCTACAGACATTAAAAATATTAAGGAGAGATATTTATTGGCATGGAAAGATAGCCTAGCTTATATTAGCTTTGTTGAGCAAAACAAGCCTGCATCAAAACAGAATATATAGCACAGTGCCATCTGTCTTTGCACTTCCTAATTCTATATGGATATCTGTAACTCTATATTTCCTAATTGGAGTAACGGTGATTATTCCTGGCTGTGGTATCATGGTTGATTTGTCTTTGTAATTTTTCTCTACAGGAGACTGTTCGGCATGGTGTGGGCCCAGACAGGACCCACACCCATGGATCGGTTTCCCGTGGGGAATCCGGCCTGCGTTGTACCTAGGCTGCTCTGAGACTTGCTTTTGCTGAAACTCCCTCACCCCGAACTGAGGCAGCGAGTGCTTACTGTAACTTCCTAAAGTCTGTGCTAAACCTCCCAGTATGGAGTGTAACCAGTTCAATCACTTTTCCCTTCGCATTTGCAAACATCCTTCTCTTTGAAGTAATTAATGGCATCCTCTCCTTTGTTTTCTGTAAAAGGTAACCATCTAAAGTGAACCTGTGCATAGTAAATGAGGACCATCATGTAAGGTGCCCAGAAAAGCAATAAAAGCTGGTCAAGGCAAGGGTCAGGGTGCTCTCCTCTTGAGAGAGTGACCGTGCCATCCCTTTCCTCCACAGCACTCAATAGTCCATGTGAATTTGTCTTGTATCTCATCCACAATGTCGTGGACTCCACGAGCCAGGGTCTGTATCATTTCTCCGTTTCCCAATTTTTCATCATTACTATTAGTATTAGCATAAAAGAAATATAAGCTTTTTAAGAACAAAAAGTCATGCACCAAAAAAAAAATGGATGGGCTATATAACCAAGGACAAATGTAAAAGACTGAAACAATCCTATAAGGTTGGCTAAAATCAAGAATAAGTTATATGCTTTGAAAAAATATTAAAATGTTTATAATTTATTTTTTAAAAGTTATTTCTAAGCAAAAATAAGTAAAATCCTTCTGTTGAAGCACACTGGTACATATTAATTAATGAAAAAAGAAAATAATAGGACAACCACCACTTTGGCAAACATTCTCCAGCTGGACAAAGGGTCTTCAAATGGGAACAGTCACAGTAAATGACCCCATAAGTGACTGCTGAGGTCACAGGGGAGCATGCAAACAATTTGGTGTTTCTGAGTCTCTGGAACCCAGATGAATAACACAGAGTCCTAGAGTCAAGAACAGTATGGCAAAATTGGCACCAGGCTATATGGGAAATCAGAGAGCAGATAAAGATGGAGAAAAGTGCGACAGTACCAACACTTGTTCCATTGGAGGAGTCAGGTGTAAAATAAAAATCTGGCTGCTTCTTCCTAGCTCTGCAACTATGTAGGGAATTATTAGCCTTTCTGAGCTTCAACTTCCTAATTTATGAAATACAAATAATGTGTCAGTCCCTAAGTGTTGCTGAAGAGTTAATAAGATAATGCCTGTAAAATACCTAGTTAGGTGCTGACTACAGAGAAGGCACTCAATCAATACAACCATGTATTGCACACAATTGTGCTGCACACAATCTATATAAAATGCTGGGTCTGAAAGTAGGGACCTGTATATTAGACTTGATTTTAATCCTTAATTTACCATTCACAATTTAAATTTTGAACTTTAGGTTTGTCAATAAGGAGCAGGTAAAAAACACTGATGAAGTACCTGAAAGAAGAACTAAGGAAAGACTGAAGAAGAAAAAAATCCCTCTTTAGAACCTGAGACTTCCAAAGAGCCACAGCCCCTGGTCATCTAAGAAAGATCCGTTCCCTTTACTGGAGGAAGGGTTCTCCTTGGGAATAGTGACGACGACAACAACAACACAGCCACCTATTCCACTTCTTACACAGACTCACAAGAATAAGCCAGGGACACCACTGCAGCCTGGAGTCTCCTGCGAGTTCCTGGGACTCATCTCAAGGCTGCAAGAAGCCACCGCAGAGGAGGCAGGTGGGAGGGATGGAAGTAAATGGCAATGGAATGCAGCTAAGAAACCTAAGAGTGTGGAAGTGGGAGCTATTTCCAGCAGACAGGGAGAGAAGAAAATAAAACCCACAGCCTGGCTCTTGCCATCTTAACCACTCCTTGCCAGAAAGGTATTGACAGTCAACTGACAAGTAGGTTTACACATAAAAAAGGAAATAAACTAAGCAATACAAACTATTATATAATTGTTTTTCATTTTCCTTTATCTTGATATTATTTTCCAATCAGTTGCACACATCTTTTTATCTAGAGACTTACAGCATATTGGTTTGCATCCTGGCGCCATCATCACCAATGTGACCTTGGGCAACTTATACAACTTATCCGTGCCTCACTTTCCTCACTTGTTAAAAAAATACTACTACTTCATAGGGCTGCTGTTACACATTAATGCTCAGAATAATATCTGGGTATTATGTATTTGTTATTATCATCTCCTTAAATTCTATACAGTCACATTATCAAGAAGAGGAGGTTAAAAAACTCTATTACAAATGAAAAGAAGAAATAATTTCTGTGGAGGCCTGAGATATTTAATAGGTATAGAGATGTCAGGCCCTCTTTCACTGATAGGATTATCGACAGCTACAATGGCCTTTTATTCTGGGAAACATGGCTAAAAACCATAATGTTTTCTCCCTTTCTACCCAAGGATCATAGTGAGATTTACATGTAAAAATATTTGATAAAGCATTATAAAAACTTTACTTTTATTTATTGTGTTTGAATAAGTAATACACAAACTTAGTACAAAATTCTAAGAGAATTTCCCTCTTTCTACTGCCACCGGCTCCTCAGCTCCTTGTATCAGAGGTAATGCTTAGTTCTCCCGTCTCTCCAAAGATGAAGCATCATTTAAAATAAGGGAAAACAACAGCACATCCAACCAAATGGTTATTTGTCATGACAAATGCTGTTAGGAAGAATCTTTAATAGCTTAAAGACTGTACTGGTAACTGAAAAAACCCCTACAAAATTATATTTAAAGTATAATTCCAATTCAGCATAAAAGATGCACAATGAAAACATAAAAGAAGTATGTACAAACATCAAAAGTGGATGCTTCTGTACTCTGAGATTAAGGTTGATTTTCTTGCCCTGTATCTACCAACTTTAAAACAATAACTTCAAAGAAGTTCTAAACTGAACATCTATATCACAACCAGGAAAAAAAAACTATTCTGCTGTCATATCATGTGCTCTCTCTTTTTTAAAAAAGATTTTATTTACAGTGGTACCTCAGTACTCATTGTTAATTTGCTTCAGAATTCATGATGAGTGCCAAAACCAACGAGTACCCAGTGATGACACATTTTCTCCTGCAGAGCAGCGCTGTGAGTCATACAAGTTCTAGCAAGTGCGAGGAGTCCGGAGCAAGTGCCAAGTGCTGAGACATTTTTTTCTCATCAAGTACACAAGTACAGGGTTCGATGAGTTCTGAAGCCAACAAGTACTGAGGTATGACTGTATTTTCAGAGAAAGGGGACAGTGGCAGGCAGAAGGAGAGGAAGAGAAACATCAATGTGTGAGAGAAACATCCATCAGCTGCCTCTTGCACACGCCCCAACTACAGACTGGGTCTGTAACCCAGGCATGTGCCCCGACCAGGAATCAACCAGTGACCTTTCGCTTTGCGGGATGATGCCCATCCAAGCCACACCATTCAGGGCACTCTTTTTCTTCTTATTTTTAATACGGCCACCAAATCTGAAAATAGAGTCTGACTTCAAAGTGTAACTATCTTAAAAATTTTCCACTCCTCCCACTTCCAAAATGGAACTGAAGAAAAGATACAAATTACAATTATAAAGTGACAAAGACTTTTTTGTTAGTGTTTTAAACAAGCACTTCATGTCTTTCACAATCAAGCGACTGTTACTCTTTTCAGAGTAATCATCCTGGGAGACCACATACTTATTCTTAAAGTAAAAATCATGCAAAAAAGCACTATATATTATTTTTGGAAGAGAATTTATACCCAGGCACTGAGGGTTCCTTCTCTTCAGCTCAGGCAGGAAGATTGGAAAGTGAGGTGGGGGTGGGCTGACAATGCTTCTGCTGGGCTCTGGCCCACAGTGTTTTGAAAAGGCCCAAAGCTTTCCTCTGCCCCTTGCACTGGGGAAATGGGCACATCCGTGCAGTCCCCCATCGTTAAGATACACTGTATATGATGACAAAGGCCATTCCAGAGTTTCTTATGCAAAGCTCAGATTCTGCTCTGCCTCTCCAAAGCCACCATGGAGGTGATGACCCAAATTTACCACCTCCAGTTCATCATCTGCTTATCTGCTTTTTTGGGAGCGATTCGAAGTTACACCTGTCACTAGCTGGCACAAAAGAGGAAGGGCTTCAGGTTTGGAAAATTTCTCCCTTAAAGCTGGAACTAAGGAAAACATAGGGCAGTGGTTGTGTCAAGTTTTACCCATGAATGGTGGTGTTCAAATCTGGTGCACAGACAGGCAGGGCTTCCCTCACACTCACCAGAGGTCAGCTCCTAGGCAACCCCAGCACCCCAGCAGAGAGAAACCTGAGAGACCAGGGTTTTGTGATTTAAATCAAAGTGCTCTTTGGAGGGCGTAAGCCTTTGTTCTTCTTTTTCCAGAAGAATAGGGGCAGGGAAACTTACTGAGAGGTCAATAATTGTCTTGATGGCCTTTTCTTTTCTCTTTATAAAGTCATCATCCTGTAAGACAAAACACAGGGATTAAACAAATCTTGTGTGAAGACTGAAACTCAACTGGACTGCTCAGAAATCTCTTCACATCATAACTTTGCCAGAAGAAGTCTCAATTTTCTAACAAATTGAAATATATTTTGTATGGGAAAAGCTAGGGCCTCTGCAGATGGGTCCTAAACAGATCCCTACAGTGGGTAAGAAAAAGGGGAACCACAGAACGTAGTGGTACAGACAAACATTCTCATTGCAAAACCTTATGAGCTCTGAAACCTTGGGCAAGTTACCTAACCTCTGAGCCTCACTTTCTCTATCTGTAACATGGGACACCACCTATCTCAGGAAGCAGTTGAGAGGATTAAGGAGTAGAAGGCATGTGATAAGCTGAGACTGGAACAAGTAAGAATTTGATATCTATCAATTATTGTTGTCAGGATTATTACTAAACTGTTAATACAGAAATGTCCTCGGCAGATGGTCTCTGGAAAAGCTTTATGTAACTCTACAAAAATATACTCATGTTCTTTTAATTTAAAAAAAGTTCTGGACCAAGAACCAACACTAAGACAAAAGGACAAAATTGTAGGGCTTTATACTCAGTGCTCATAGAAAGAGGCAGTTCCAATAACCCAAGAGGCCCCGTTTCAATGCTGACCCAGTAGAATCACAGATGGCAGGGGGATGGGCACATAGGGGAGCCTAAACTTACTGAGCTCCTTCCCAGGGAGTCTCCAAGGGTGCAACCATGGTGTCAGCTGGACAAGAGAAAAACAGAAAACTCACCTCGGGGAGACTGTAGGTTTTCTGGAACTGGGATATCGAGTAGGAACGGATGTAGTCACCCATTTCTTCTTTTGTTTCTATAGCTCGCTTCACCAGCCACTGGGGAGGGAAGTGAGGGCTGTGAGTACAGATAAAATACCGCCGTGGTGAAGGCCAACTTAGAAATGGCACAACTTACAAAACGAATCGCCATATTTGAATGTCAACGAGTACTGTCCTACAAGCAAAGCCATCGAATGGACATCTGACATGCTATGATCCAGTGAGACCTGGAGCTGAGTAGATGTGCAAAAGCTTTCAAGCCTCACCTTGGATCCCCAGGACTCAGTTTCCCTCTCTGTATAATGCAGAGATGAGAATATCAGTTCCTTTCACCTCACAGAGCTGCTGTGGGAAGCAAATGAAATCACAAGTACTGGAATATTTTCTAAATACCGGAAGCGTAACAGAAACAGAGCTATTTCCCGCAACTGTCTGGGTCTAGGCAGGTCTTAATATAGCTCTCTCCTGTGCTGCTTGCACCATGGAAAAGAGAACAGGGAAGAACCAGAGGACACCTAGTATAACCACTCATTTGACAGATAAAAAAAACAACCTCAAATAGTCAGATTTGAGAATTGGGTATACTAAGTACATAGCCCTTGGCTTTGGGTTAGTTTGGTACTCAAACTTAATCCACATGTTCTCTCTTAATCCACATGTTATGAAGTAGTTGGTGCTTGCTGTGTTTTAAAGAACCTGACGCGCAGACAGGCTACATAATTTGCACACTGATCCATAGCTAGCAACCCACAAAGCCGCGAGTCACAACTGGAGGGGTGGATCTTCCACACCAGAAGACTGGACATGTGGGTTTTAGTACCAGTGTTTCCCAGTTCTATTGGGCTGATAAGCAGAAGTAACTACTACTGACTTTTTCCTATTTAAAACTCCAGTTAGTTAAAACACACACACGCACACACCCACATCCCATAAAGGGTAGAAGGATGCACAGAGCAAAAGACAGCCTTCGCTTCTCTACCCTGGCTCTTCATCATTCATTCCCTTTATTACTGAAGAACACCACAGAACGAGACCCCATCTGTCAGCATTGTCATTCTCTCTCCAAAGAGAACTGTTACATCTCAAAAGCAGTTTTTAGACAGTAGCTGTGTTTCCCTGACAGTATAGCCGCACTTGGCAAAATATAACCACATAGGAAAGTAGACACAAGGCATACAACATACTGTTCCTACAGGGCTGGAAAGAATGTCTGTGTGTGGAGGGGGCCAGTCCAAGTAAAGGTAACATTTAGGAAGTTGTCCAAGATGGGGTGGCTGCAAGTAACTATATGAGAAATACTCTTTTGTTGTTAATATCTTCCATTTATTTCCATCACTTCACTCTACCCCAGTTCCAAACAATGACCTCGGGCAGTAAAATCCAGAAGCAGGGCAGGCCAGAAAGCATTCAGAATTACTCTAGCACCATGGAAAACAGTATGGAATTTTCTAAGAAAACTAAAAATGGATCTGCCTTTTGACCCAGCAATTCCACTTACTGGGATTATATCCTAAGAACCCTGAAACACCAATCCAAAAGAACCTATGCACCCCAATGTTCATAGCAGTACAATTCACAATAGCCAAGTGTTGGAAGCAACCTAGGTGCCCATCAATAAATGAATGGATCAAAAAACTATGGTACATTTACACAATGGAATTCTACGCAGCAGAAAGAAAGAAGGTGCACCTACCCTTTGTGACAGCATAGATGGAAATGGAAAACATTATGCTAAGTGAAATAAGCCAGGCAGTGAAAGACAAACACCATATGATCTCACCTTTAACAGGAACCTAAACAACAAAACAAACAAGCAAAATATAACCAAAGACACTGAAGTAGAGAACAGGTTGACAGTGACCAGAGGGGAGAGGGGAGAGAATTTCAGGGGAAAAGTGGAAGGGTTTACAGAAACAAGTATAAAAGACACTGGACAAAAACTAGGAGAGAGTGGAAATGGTAGGGAGGTGGGGAAGGTTTGGGGTGGGTGGGCTGGGATGGGAGTAAAAGACAGAAAACTGTACTTGAACAACAATTAAAATAAAAAAAGAAGAAGAAGAATTACTCTAGCATCTAATTTTCACCCTCATGAAACAGCATAGCCTGGGACAAGACAGGAGGCTGACTCCTGCTCAACTCAATTTTGCTCTGCTTTCCTTTAGTCGGGGAGATCCAGTTTCTGGCCTTTCAGGCTTGTTTCCTATTCAGATTTTCTTCCATTAATCAGATCTACACTGAATAATTATTTGTCTGGATCCTGAAGAGTGTGATCAGAAAAGGAAAGTAAAGCCAGTTGAGTCATAGGACTCCCCTAGGGAACTGGTCGTTCTGTTTTGGAGATCCCAGTGTGAAGGGCTATGGAGGGAACACCTAGGATGACCAAGCTCTGTCACAGGTGCCAAGCATTCAAAAAAAATTACTGCCCTCACAGGATTCACATGTCTGGCATGAGAGAAAAAGTTGTGACCCAGAACTAACAGTGATTGCAAGCTGGATTGTTTTTCTCTTAGCTGGCACTGCAGCTTCACTAAACAGACTGAACACAGGTGGTGAGCCTCTAGAATCACACAGATGATTAGTTCAGAATTTCCCAATCTATGGTCCATGACTGTTCTCTAAATTTGTCTCCAGCAAAACAGGAAGACTACAGACATGTGGTGAGTTTTTCATAATGCTGAAGTTATTAAATTTGAAGACCTGTCCTTTATTCTGAGATTGCGGTTAAATGGCATTTCTTTTAGTAAGTGATGGTGAAAACAAGATAAAAACATCCTTGCCTGGAAAAATATAGGTGCAATCGTCAGTCAACCTCCATTTTTGCTTTTAAATTTTATAGGTCCATGAAATTAAGATGTGGTAACCACTAGCTTAGGCTCTCACATCCAAACAGAAAGCCCTCCAGAATTCTACTCTCAAAACAGAACCATTCATTCACAGACACTCAAAATGCCCACACTAACTAGAAAAGATCATTTCCTTTTCATCCCCCCCTCATATCTGGACTAGATTTTTTTGCCCTCAATGTTCTGGCATACGGTGGAATAAGGTCTAATCACTAGAGAGATCCAGGCTTTCAGAAGGGAAAGGCAACAACTTCGCAGAGTGATGGTGTTGGAGGTTTCAGTAAAAATCAACAGAGGGTCCCTACTTCCTGTTTTCACAAAAAGGATTAGGTACCATTTCCCTGAACTGCAGAGACAGAAAGTCTAACAGATACAAATCAAATTTTGAGTAAAAGTCTTAGCCTCAAATTTACAAATTCATGGTATTTGATTTGAAGTCTAATGTAGGAAAGATTCCCAGGAACAGTATAACAACAAAACAATTATATAACACTTATAAAACACTTACTAAATGTGCCAGTCTTTCAGTTATGTGCTTTACACATAGTAACTTAATTTTCATCCTATCAGGTAGGTACTATTAATACTTCTGTTTCACAGATGAGAATTTAATCTCCAGAGGCCATGTACCTACACTATATAATCTTGACATAGAGTAAGACTTTCCTCGCAAGGGCTGCGCAGCGTTCTTGTAGGTGGCTGCAGAACAGCGGAGCGGGAAAGTACAAGGCTTGGAGACAGAGTTCAGACTGGACATTTGCGTTTCTACTCTGCCTTTAAGCAGATCAATTACCCTCTCTGAGTCTCACTTTCCTGAGATGCTCACATGAGGATTATAATACATGCTTCAACGTCTCTATTACGATTACTGTATTTTTTGGACTATAATATGCACCTGCCTAAATTTGGGAGGAAAATGGGGGTGCAATTTATAGTCCAAATGTGGCTTACCTGGCTTGCTGTGGGGGGAGGGGCAGCGGCCTATGTTATTTATGTTATTGAATATTTTACCACATTTTTTGCTTCAAAATTTTTTCCCTATGTTCCTCCTGTAAAACCTAGGTGTGTCTTATGGTCCAGTGCATCTTAGAAAGATACTGGAAAATTCGGTATATGCAAAGTACTGTTCACAACACAGACAACAAAGGCAACTCTCTCTGCTCCTTCTCTTTCCAAGGCGCCCAGAGGAGAGGCACACAGAACTGCAGAGAATCTCGGCAGCTGCACAGCACGAGCCACTTAATCACGGAATCTTGTTGGGGACGCCCTGCCTGGTGTCAGGGAGCTGTGACCCCCTGTGACTTAGGCTGAGTGAGAGACTCCAGATCAGGAGCCACTAAGGAGACAAAACTTATTCCCCTGGCATGAATGCTACCTGTTCTGTCCCTGGCCTTTAATGCTAGATCAGTTTCCAATGACGGGTAAGACTTCTCAGGAAGAAGCGACCTAAGACAGGGGCTGATCTTGTAAAGGCCTCTGTGGAATAAGTCTCACGAGACTGGAGATAAATGAAGGGGCTGTGGAAAGGAAGGGGTGATCGGCATCTACCCCTGCCCCCTCTTAGCCTGAGTCCTTGTACTCAGATGTGAGAAATCCAAGTCTCCTTGCTGCCTCTGTCTCCAGCCCTTCCCAGGGCTTACTTAGCAAATAGCCAAAGGAAGGGGCTCTTCCCTTTAGGAGGGTTTAGCCTGGAGCAGCTCAAAGAATTGGAGAGTGAGTGCTCCGTCTTTGACTTCCACTCAGAAAACTGTTTCTGTGCATGATTATTTCTCTAGTGGGTTTTTTTGCGTGTTCACAGCCAGGAAAGGCCTGGGTTCTGCACGCAACAGCAAGTATGTTTAAGCATGTTCATAGACGGGAAAGGCCCGGGATCTGCACACAACAGCAAGTGTGTTTTAAACGAGGTTTAAAAATCGCTACGGTCAGTCAGACAGCCGGGTGTTTTAAGTGAGGTATAAAAATCACTACAGAATCTTTGGGAAAAGCTGAGGTGGAAATAAGTCTCCCATCAGGCATTTAGTCATCAAATAAGAACTAAATGACCACAAAGTGTCAGGCAGTCCATGAGGTGCTGGAGACACAACAGTGAGTGAGACAGCCACGGTACTTGCCATCATGAGGCTTACAGTCTGATGGAGACAGATAAATAACCACACACTTGAATATATATGGTAAAAACTACAGTATGGAACATTCTTGTGAAGAAAGGGAATGTGGCTATGTAACTCAATATAGCAAAAGAACCTGTTCTAGATTAAAGGGTCAGAAAAAGCTTTCTTGAGAAGGCTTGGTGGAACTGAGGCCTGAAGAATAAATATGAATTAAGCAGTTAAGAAGAAAAGGAAACAGCCTTTTCGGAAAGGCCCTGTAACAGGAGGAAGCATAATAACCATGAGAAAATCTGAATCGGAGGGACTAAAACAGAAAGAACAAAGAAGAACAAGGAATGAGTCTGGATAGGTCAGAGGTGACCAGAGCATGAGGACTGCTGAGTCCTAGCTTTACCAAAAATACAATGAAAAGCAACTAATGGGAACATTCAAAGGTCAGGTGAAACTAGGGAAGGGGAGTACCAGTGACATTCTGAGGAAGGCATCAGGAAACGCCATGTTCTGTTGCCACCAAATCCATACCACACCCATTAGATTCAGAGCCTGGGGGAGAGAGCTCAGGAGTCAGAAGTGTGACAGGAATCTGACGTTCAGAGGACAGGAAACCACACAGGAAGTCTCACCTGAACAACAGGAAATATGTGAATAAAATCCATCCCCTGGATCTGGTGAGGCTCCAGTTGGTGTGGACACTTCATCCTTGGAAGAACCGAGACAATTTTTTCTGACAGAGCTCTATTTGGAAAAAGCAACAAGCAAAGAGTGAGAACACACTAAGAGGCCTGTAAGACATGTCTCAAGTCTTGGCAGCATCCCACAAAAATCTGGCACTTCTCAATGCCAGACCATCACCAATGACTGCAAAATTAGAAAAATTAAGCACAATTTAGATGTGTTTGTAGATGCACGTAAGGCCACAAAACTGCCTTCATCCTTTATTCTAAGACTATGTGCTTCCTACTTTTTAATATACTTTTTCTTTATGAAATTAGGGTGATGTTTGAGGTAGTAGGTGTTGTTTTTTAACATCTTTACACAGTAAAATAGCAAGTTGTCAGTGCACCACATTCGTTTACATTTCACTTTACTGACCTACTTTTTCCATAATCCTGGTAACTGCTAGGTTAACACATTTTAAAAACTGTTGTAAATATCAGTCAGGCAAAAGATAATTACCAGACTTGTGCCAGGTGCCCAGAATATTAAGACAAAATATGAGGCCTCAAGCTCAAGAAAAAATTGGAGTTCTCTACTCTGGCACACAGTATTTTCAAAATAAAAAAAAGTCTTTAAATTTTGATACGCTAAAATCAAAACTAGATTTTGGGGAAGCATGTACCCTCATTCTTTTTTTCCAGAGAGAAATCTTCTGCTTTGCATTAGGGACAATGACTTCTCTCCAACACCTCACTGTAGTCCTCCTCCTAGATCGCTGGGAGTAGAGAGGGAGGAATCAGGCTCCCTAAGGTCCCAAAGCATTCTTCTATCTCAGGAGGTAAGCCCCTCTCTGCTGCTGTTAAAGTTTTTCAGCTCAACCTGGGCCTAGGTGGGACAGTTTTATGGCAGGAGTGACGGAGGAACTTGTGTGCAAGTCCATTTCACCAAAGATTTAAGCCTCCTTCTCTAATCAGCTGATATTTGATCTCCAACAGTCTTCTCATATCTGAATTGAATCCAATTCCAGAGGAGTGAATAAAGATTATTTAGTGGTTCTGCTAAACCCCAAAGCCATGGCACACAGACCAGGAACATTAAAGTTATAAGGCATGGCCCTACAGGGCCATATGGAAAAATGGGAGCTTCTGGCTCAGGCTACAGGGATAGTTTAGGTTATATCCCCATATAAGACCCTTATTTAAAAAAACAAATCTTACCCAGTTAACAGCAAATACTGTGGCCTTGTTTATAAGTGAAGGAAAATTTGCAAATAAATGAAGGCCCTGGTGAATGAGGTTACCAGGTCTTACTAGATGCTTCATATTCAGTAAGTTTTGGGTCTACCAGAAGTCGTCTTTGTTCAAAGAAATCTTGCACCTTTTTATCTTTCTGCAGTTCCATAATCCTTCCCAGGAGACACACCCTTAAGACCAACATCTAACTCAAGTCTGGAGGAGAGAAATTATCTAACTATGTTCCCTTAGTAGGTTTTATCTCCTCAGTCTTGGTAGGAACTAAGTAACCTAGGGACAAAAGCTAAATGGCTACTGGGGGAATGGTCCCTGGAGAACACATCATGAAAACATTATATACAGAAGGTAGCTAGCTATACAAGGAGGGACCAAGGTTAAAACTGTTGAGGGAAATAGACACACCCCAGCTCCACTCATCTGTAGTATCGATGTCCAGTCTAATATGTTCAGAATAAATAACTCGGAGAGGGGAAGACTGATACCCTACCGTACACATTCACAGAAGACAGGAATATCCACTTCTCAGGAGGGAAGCCTATAGGATGTGTGATGTATCCAAAAGGTCCAAGATACGAAATTGTCATGTGGCTCTCAGCCAGTCCATCCTTTCTGAGAAGCCTGTCCACGTGTCTTTTCTGCCATGATATATGTGCCCTGCCTCAGTAGGGAAGCCTGTGGTTGTCCAGCTCTTCCTGGGGCTCAAACTGGAATATTTGGTAGGAAAGTACTAGCAAACCCATTTGGCAATATCTAAGGCGCTCTCTCTTTCTGATGAATTTTATTTTCTATTTTCATCTTTACCAGACCCTATGCCTTGACACTTCTGAGGGGAAGAAGTGGGTGATTAATTGGCCCTACTCCCCAAACTTCAAGCTTTATGTCCTTGCTCCAGGCAGGTCTTAAGTATTTATGTTGGGGGTGGGGCACCTTTCCTCGCCACTATATTTTAGTTCAGTAGGAGGAAAGCTCCCTCTAGTGGCTACAGATCTATGGGTTTGCATAGGGTAACGATTGCCTACAATCATTCAGTAGCTTAAAAATGAAGCTGGAACCCCCAACAACCATCACAACCCTCTATCTTTAGACAAAGTTCTCCTTGGCCAGTCCTTAAAGACAGACTGTTATCTCAGTTCATAAAGACCCTGACGGAGGATGCTGCAGGTCAGTTTAGGATTTACAACCCTCTTAAACCCATCTCCTTGTCGGCAGCATATGGAAGCACCCGAGGCACTAACACTTCCAGGGTACGAAAGCGAGGATTTCTTAGAGAAACCTACCAGTGCCAACTGGCTTCTCCCTGGAGCTCAGGGTGAATCCTCTGACTTTCTAAAACTAAGGGAAAATGACAACTGCAGAGGTCACCAGACAGGTTCCCTAGTCTAAGATTTTATGATGCCCACATGTCACTAAAGGCGATTAGTTTGATTCTTTAGTTTTTGAGAGTGTTCAGTACACTGTTTCTTCCTCCACTGCAAACAGTTTAAAAGAGGGTGCATTAAATCTGGATCTGAATTCCAGTTCCATCACCTACTCTGGGATTTTTGGCAAGTCACACGGACAGCTCTGGTCCAATATTCCTATCATAAAATGAAGGATAACCTCTATCCTGCCTATTCAAAGAATGTTGTGAAGGTTAAATAACAAAAAGCATGTCCAAGTGCTCTGCACATAGATGCCTAGTAATGCTGTTAAAATGAACTCAGTTATAAGCCTAAAATCTCATCAATGGATCTCTGAGCATAAAACTCTGTAGTCGTAGCGCTTTAGGACAGGCTGGGATGGAGGGCAGAAGCTCATGGAACCCTCTAGAAAGAAGGATCAAGGAGAATAAGGCCCCAGTTGGCACGCAGAGAAGAGCCTGAAAGATAATCATGCCCTCAGTAGACGAGTGCACTCTTCAGACAGTGCTACCTGGCCACCCATCACATCAGCTGGGATATGGTGAGGCACTGTAAAGAGGTAGTATTAGGCTAAATTGCACCTAACCAGAAATTTTATAAGGAGCAACCCCAAAACACAAAACATATTTCAAAACCAAACAGAGAAGACTTTTAGATAATTCAGTGTCCTACGGCTACGTCATTTCTCCTACAGATAATAATGACTCAACTGCCTGAAGAACTACTAGGAGTCTGACAGATAACTTTAAGTCATGCAAATCCCTGTCCTCAGTTTTGCCCACAATTACCGTTCATAGCTATAAACTTAAAGGCTACACATCAAGTATGTACCAGAGAACATAATATATCTTCAATCCCTTAACCAAACTCTTTGGGGCCAAATGTGTTTTAGAATTCAGACTTTTTCAGATGTTTGTACTTTAGTGCACCTAAGAGGCATGCATATACTATATATTATGTAGGAGTACAGTAAAATCTAGAGCATACCCTAAAATCAAACAATATTTATATAGCAAAACTTATGAATATTCACATAAGTGGGATCAGTAAGGACAACAAATAGCTTTAAGTTAGTTCAGGTTGTATTTTGCTTCCATGTGTTTTGAACCCACACTTAAAAAGAAAACAGAAAACATTTTCAGTGTGTTTTAGAGTTCAGAAATATGGATAAAGGATTGAGAACCTGTATAAAAAACACTATACTGCAATATCTATTAACAGTACTATCACTGATGGAAATGTATCATAACCCCCAAGAACACCAAGGTGAAAATGGACTAAGGACCACTGTAAATGTCAAAACAATTTATGGAGAAAAGATATGTAGAATGTAAGAAATGGTAAGGCTAGACCAGGAAAAAATGCAACGGAAAGAAATCCCAGTATGTCACGGTGCCACAAATATAACAACCTATCAGCTCAAACTCTAACAGAAAGAGGCTTTAATCAAGAGTGTCCTCAAGAAGACAGTGAATTCATGATAGTACACAGACTAAGAAGCTGGCTGATCTTTCCTACAGGTAAAGGTATGTGCTTCTTTGTTAACAAGAAAAAAAAGGCAATTAGAAATTTTTTTTAAAAAGCCATAAAGTGATTTACAGTTGACCCTGAACAACATAGGGGTTTGGGGCACTGACCCCACACAGTTGAAAATTCAAATATAACTAGTTAACCCTCTGCATCTGTGGCTTCCCAAATTTGAATGAAAATACATACGATGTGCCTGATTTTCAGTGATTCATACAGGCCACCTTGCTCTGGCCAAATACCTCAGAATAATCCTTGAGTTCCCTCTTAACTGATACCCTGAGATCCAATCTGTCATGAAATCCTTAATATATCAAAACTACCAGAACATGCCTGACCCATAGTAGGAGCTCAATAAATATTTTCTGAGTCAATGAATAAGTGAAGAGATTCCTTTTGATTATGCTATTTTAAATATTCTCCTTTAAACAATATCATTGTGGTCCAAAAGATAACATTTCCTCTTCTCTGTTCCCATCACAAGTCTTAGTTCTTATTGTAAACACTGTTTATAGATTTACTTTTAGAATCTATCTGTAGATAAAGCATGGACAATTTAATTCCTATTATTGAAGAGACTCCAAATATTATGCCCCAAAGATTACAAAAGTGATGTTACGATGGCAGATGGAGGCTGAAAGGTAAAAGGAAAAACAGAGGCACTAAAGTGTTCACCTTATGTGTGCAGGAGCCAGGAGAGGCTATCTTATGCTTATGGGCCAAGAAATAGAGGGTCAAATCAAGTAGATTAAAATTATACAAGCGATCATAGAAAAGCAGGTAATAAAAGACTGGAAGATGGATGTACTGAGCAGTATAGGGGAGCTAATTTCCTCTTCTCATTAGACACAAATGAAACAAGAGTATATACATAGTTGGGAGATGCAGAAGTTAAGACTCCAAACAATCTAAAACCTAAACAGTCGAAGATGATTCTTTCCAGGAGATTAAATTGGTGTATAGAATGGGGAGGGTGGGAGAGACAGCTGTATATTTTGTTCCCTTTGGTAGTATCTGATTTTTTTTTAACTTCATGGATGTAACACCTACATAATAAAAACAAACAAAAAGACACTAATAAAAAGCTACCTCTTGATTTAGCCTGACCAGCAGAGAGTAAATCCAGACACCTGGACTCCACTGCACGGCCTCCCGGTGCAGGACTTGTCAGTACTGCTGGCAGGATATAATGCCAAAGTCCCACAGCAGCAGGTGTTAGGGATGCAGAGTCCCATTCTTCATGGCCTGGGCACTGATGAGAACAGTGTCACTGTGTTAAATAACAGGTACCTGGAGAGATGGTCTTAGTATTAAGAATTTGGGTGATTCTGAGGGACTGATTTTTCTTTTACTATATAGAAACTGTGAACTGGGTCATTTACTGTGTTTTTGTTTTTGTTGTCTGCCAGAAGCTCAGAACTAAATCTGTAGCCTACCCTTAAGAAAACAAGGCATTTTGTGGCCCATCACAGATGTGTTAGCCTTATCCCCAACTCTGCCTTTTGTCTCCACTGTTTTTCCCTTTCCCTTCCTTTTATCTTTGCCTCAACTTTCAGCGATTACTGCTTTATATGCATATTTGTAAACCATCTTTAATCCATTGGCAAGTGTTTTTTTTCCTGAGGGAAAATAAGACTTCAAAAAAAAATAAGTGAGTCACAGAATCATTCAGATCTGAGGTCACAAATCTCTTTTTACAGATAAGGGAGCTGAGGCTTGCCTAAGGTAACCCATACACAATGCCAAGGCTGGGAGCAGAACTGGGGATACCAAAAGGTCTAATGAAATCACCAAGCCCCTGGTGAGCTATGGAAGACCAGCCAGGAGGCCCTCAGGTGAAATCTCTAGCAAGGAGCCCATGCCTCCTCCAAAGTGAAGCTCTGTCTTTCACAGAGCCAACAGGGAGGGAAAGATTCTCTTTTTCTCACCCTATTCAACTTCCATGGAAATTAGCTGCCATTAGAAAGAGAGACACTAAGCAGTTTACAGAAACTTTCATCAAGACAAAGCATCAGAGTTGTTGGACAGCATTACTCACCAGGGAAATGCACGGGAAATCACAACCACAACAAGATGTCCCCTCACCCCTGTTTGAACGTGCGTTATCCAGAAGACAAGAGATAGCAAGTACTAGAGGAAAGAAATCCTTTTTCTTTTCTTGTGTACAGTTGGAGGGACTGTAAATTGGTTTAGCTGCTGTGGAAACCAGTATGGAGGTTCCTCAAAATTTAAAAGTAGATGTACCATATGATCCAGAAATTCCATTTCTGGGAATATATTAGAAGGAACCAAAATCACCATCTTAAAGAGTTATCTGCATTCCCATATTCACTGCATTGTTTACAATGGCCAAGACATGGGAACAATCTAAGTGTTCATCAACAGATGAATGAAGAAAGAAAATTTAGTATATATACCATGGAATATTATGAATTTATAAAAAAGAGGGAAATCCTGCTATTTACAGCAGCATGGATAAACCTTGAGGGCACTGTGCTAAATGAAATAAGTCAGACAGAGAAAGACAAATAATATGTATGGTCTCACTTAACCAAACTCATAGAACAGACTACAGACTGGTGGTTGGCAGAGGTGGGGGTGGGCAAAATGGGCAAAGGTGGTCAAAAGGTACAAAGTTCCATTATAAGATAAATAAGTTCTGGGGATTTAATGTATAGAATGCTGACTATTTTTATCAATACTATACCAATACTACATTATATATCTGAAAGTTGCTAAGAGAATAAATGTTAAAAGTTCTCATCAAAAGGGAAAAAAGGTACACCTGTGTGAGAGGATAGATGTTTACTAAACTTTCTGTGGTAATCATTTCACTACACGTATATACATCAAATCATTATGTTGTACGCCTTAAACTAATAGGACATTATATATCAATTACATCTCAAAAAAACTAGAAAAAAGTTTTAAAAAGTGTTAGAAAGAGCCTAAACATTAAAACGACTCTTATATGCTACCTGTGTGACCATGGCTTCTTTCAGCCTCAGATTTGTAATCTATAAAACTGTGATAATGCCTGCTATAATGAAAATTAAAATAAAATATGTAAAAATGTCTAGCACAACCTCTGGCACATAGCAGACATTCAAAAGTTACTCTCTTTTTCCCTTTAGGCAAACCCCAACAACTTACATTTTTTGACCTATTGTAGAGTTTTCTTGAAAGAGCAAATCAACGTCTATGTCAAAGTTGCAAGTGGTAATGCACCACGTCATTCCTCCTACCACCTGCAAGACAAAGAAAATATGTTTTCTCTCTCTAGCTTGGAGAGAGGGGAAGAAGTGAAAAGTAGTTAAAATACAAATTTTTTTACAGTCTCAACGAACATACAAAATTATCTATTGTTAGAGAGGGTATATATGTCCTGACTTTATCAACCACAATTCATCTAAAATAGCACTGTTGAATACAACTTTCTGCAGTGATGAGAAGTTCTGTATCTTCACTGTCCAACAGAGCAGCTGCTAGCCACATGTAGTTATTGAGCCCCCAAAATGTGGCTAGTGTGACTAAGAAACTGATTTTTATTACTAAATTATTACTGTTACACTTGACTTTCTTTATACTGAAGGAGACAGACATTAATGTTCAGATGGGAAACCTTAACCACCCAGATTCAGGCAAGTGCCAGATTCCATGTGTTTTATGGACCAGACACGTCAGTAGCAAAACTGAGATTTCATGGCTCATTACTTAATTTCCATACACCTTATTTTTTTTCAGCCACCAAAAGGAGATGTGAATCCCTGCTCTACCTTTTTTCACAGGGTTTCTCTGAGTGCAAATGACACAAAGGCTAAAAATCCATTTTGAAACAAAATCCTTTCTGAACACAACTTGATGTAAACCACCCCCCAAAACCAGTGGATCTTACTTCTAGCTGTGCTGTGAACTGTGAAATGCCTAATAACATATACATTCCAGGTTCCAGTCCAGATCTAACTGACCAGAATTTCAATGGTGAGGCCTAGATATCTCTATTCTAAAACAATCCACAGTGATTCTGTAATAGGCAGCCAGGGCTGTGGCCCACTGGAGCACTCAGTACTTTCTTCCACCACTGAAAGCTTTCTCAGCCTGCCCTGTCTGACCAGGATGCTTCATTTCTGTGTATAGTTCACTGCAGTAGTATTTACTGCATCATGCTATTTATTCTATGCATGTTGCTTTTTCTGTCTCTCTTCCATATACTATAGAAGTCAGACCCTTTGATTACAGGGTATGTCTTATCTCTGTGCCCTCAACACCTATTACTAAGCCTTGTGAATAATAATTGTTTCAGGTTCTGCTGAATTAAACTTCACCCCATAGTGACTTTTCCCTCCTCCAAATGAAGCATTTACCATTCATCCAAAGAAAATTTGGTAATTGTCTGTGAGCACACTGACTTGGGATAGCTCATTAACTCAGATGATTTTATTTTACATAAGTTTTATCTTCCCACTCTAAATGTAAGTTCCTCAAAATGAGGAATTTCGATTGCTTATTTGCATTTCCCAAAGCTTGGTGCATAGAAAAGGAATTCAAAGTGTTATCTATTGATATATCATTTTCTTTTAATAAGAAATTTGAACATTTCCATAATGAACCTGAATAAGGTAGAAAGGGAAACATGGACATGGAGAAAGTAAAAACACAATCTCTTCTCCCTTCCATGGTTAATTAACTATGCTATCCTGACCAAAAAAAAAAAAAAAGCATACTGGTTTAGAAACATTTCCTCTTACCTTATCAAAAGGTGACAAGCCTTTAATTCTTGCCCTGAAATATCCAGCTGCAACCAAGAGCTCCAGAATTTCAGTCAGTTTGACATTTTGTTCTTCATCTTCTCTTGTTTCTACCTGAAACAAAATGTAAAAGGCTGGTAAATGCTGCCTTGAATAAAGGAACCAGAGAAAGGGAAATTAAGGTACATTACCTCCCTGTTCTCTTATATGCAGTTTACCTGACAAGCTCTCCACTAGTTTATAAATTCCTTACAGACAGGAACAAGGTGGTTTTTATTTTTCATTTTTAACTTCATACTCATTTTGGTCCAAATTATTTTAAAAAGGTGCAAGAAAAATTAATTCAAATATGTATGCCTCTCTACACTACACTTTTTGATCTTTAACACAAATATAAAGAAGGCTTTCAACCCAGAGATATTAAAGGGCCTTATTGCCATATAACAGAACTCCCTTAAAAATAATAAATTTAGACTTCCCAAAGTGTAAGGATACAGTAATTGAAATAAAGAACAATTTACAGGAAAACAACAGAAGAATGGATGAAGCTGAGCATCAAATCAATGATTTGGAATATAAGAAAGCAAAAACCAACCAACCGTAACAATAAAAGGAAAAAATAAAAAAAAATGAGGATAGTATAAGCAGCCTCTGGGACAACTTCAAGAGGGGCAACATTCACATCATATGGGTGTATGGGTGCCACAAGGAGAAGAGAAAGCCAGAAATTGGAAATCTATTTGGAAAAGCAGTGAAACAAAACTTCCCTAACTTGGTAAAGGAAATAGACATGCAAGTCCAAGAAGCACAGAGAGTCCCAAATAAGATGGATGCAAAGAGGCCCACTACAAGACACATAATAATTAAAATGCCAAAGGTTAAAGATATTCAAAGTCATGAAAAGCAGGGACCTACAGCCAAGATTGTTCCACCCAGCAAAGCTATAATTTATAATCAAAGAGAAGATAAAGAGCTTCCAAAATAAGAAAAAACTGAAGTTGTTCATCATCACCAAATTCTTATTATATGAAATGTTAAAGGGACTTATTTAAGAAAAAGATGAAAACTATAAATAATAAAATGGCAATAAATCCATATCTATCAACAACTGAAGCTAAAAAACAAACTAAAAAAACAAGAAGAATAGAGACAAAATCATGGATACGGAGAATGTTTTGATGGTTGCCAGATGGGAAAGGGTTGGGGGAAAATAGGTGAAGAGGTGAGGGAATTAAGAAGTAAAAATAAAGGGTAGTTCCGGCCAAGACGGAGGTATAGGTAGAAACCCTTTGCTTCCTCTCACAACCAAAAGGAGGATAACAACCAATCTAAAATCAAAAAACAACCAGAAGCACCAGAAAATCAAACTGTAGGGAACTCTGAGAACCAAGGAATTAAAGAAAAAATCAACCAGAACAACCAGACCGGTGTGTCAAGACAAAGAAATATGGCCCAAATGAAAGAACAGAGCAAAACCTCAGAACTAAGCGATGAGGACATTACCAACATAACTGATGGAGAATTTAAAGCTCTGGTAATCAAAATGCCACAGAGCTGACTGACCTTGGTCACAAAATGAAAGAACAAATGAAAGATACCCAAAATGAAATAAAGCAAAATATTCAGGGAACCAACAGTGACAAGAAGGAAACCGGATTCAAAGCAATGATTTGGAACAAAAGGAAGAAATAAACATCCAACCAAAACAGAATGAAAAAACAAGAATTAAAAAAAATGAAGAGAGGCTGAATATTCTCTGGGACAACCTGAAACATTCCAATATATGAATTATAGGGGTGCCAGAAGGAGAAGAACAAGAATGAGAAATTGAAAACTTACTTGAACAAATAATGAAGGAAAACTTCCCTAATCTGGCGAAGGAAATAGATTTCCAGGAAGTCCAGAAAGCCCAGAGAGTCCCAAAGAAGTTGGACCCAGGAGGAACACACCAAGGCACATCATCATTAAGTTGCCCAAGATTAAAGACAAAGAGAAAATCCTAAGAGCAGCAAGAGGAAAGGAGACAGTTACCTACAAAGGAGTTCCCTTAAGGCTATCAGCTGACTTCTCAAAAGAAACCTTATAGGCAAGAAGGGGCTGGAAAGAAGTATTCCAAGTCATGAAAGGCAAGGACCTAGGTCCAAGATTACTCTATCCAGCAAAGCTTTCATTTAGAATGGAAGGGCATATAAAGTGCTTCCCAGATAAGGTCAAGTTAAAGGAGTTCATCATCACCAAGCCCTTACTATATGAAAAGTTAAAGGGACTTATCTAAGAAAAAAGATAAAAACTATGAACAGTAAAATGACAACAAGCTCATAAGTATCAACAAATTAAACTAAAAGAAAAGAAAAATGATGAAAACAAAAACTAAGCAAACAGCCAGAACAGGAACAGAATCAGAGAAATGAACATCACACAGAGGGAGTTCAGTGGGGAGGGGTAAGGGAGGAATGTGGGGAAGAGGAAGCATAATTAGTAGGTATAAAATAGACAGGGAAAGATAAAAAATGGTATAGGTAACAGAGGACTCAAAGAACTTATTTGTACAACCCATGGACATGAACTAAAGGAGGGGGAATGCTGGAGGGTTGGGGGGCAGGGTGGAGGGGGTATAAAGGGAGAAAAATTGGGAAAACTGTAATAGCATAATCAATAAAAAATACTTTAAAAAATTTTTAAAAGTAAAAATAGGTATTTACAGAATAGCCACGGGGATGTAAAGTACAGTATAGGAAACAGAGTAGCCAAAGAACTTATATGAAACCCATGGACATGAACAATGGTGGGGGGATTGCCTGAGAGAGTGTGCTGGGTAAAGGGAGGTAAAAGGGGAAAATTCAGGACAACTGTAAAAGCATAATCAATAACATATAATTTAAAATAATAAATTTATGTAATATATATAGAGATTTGATTTAACAATTTTAATTAATATTCTACCTTTACTCCCAGGTGTTTCTTTACAAGTCAAATATATCTAAACTTTCTAGTACTTTTGCTTCCATTCACATTCATGAGCTGTGCCTTTCCTCTCTTGCATCACTGCAGAAAATTTTTTTAAGAATCTATCTATATAAACCAACACCAAAGTATCCTGGTTCAAATCCTTGTACCCACTTCTGACTACTCCCTTACTCAACAATGACTTTAAAATCTTCCTTTATTATGCACCTCACATTAATCCTCCCTTCCCTTTTATTTACACTTCATGCCAGGACTATTGCAGCTGCTTCTCAGTCTTTCTTCTCCGTTAATTTGTCTTGCTCATTTGTTTCTGAATTACAGCTTTCACATCATTATCTTTTTAGCTCATCCCCTGGCTGCCTTCATCATTATTGTAACACTTACAGACACTGTCTATAACATAAACTCCACATGTCTTAGTTTGGCATCCAAATCTTTGGTGGCAACCTATCTTTTCAGCTTCATCCTTCACCTCCCCCCAGGACAATCCAGGCATGGCTATGGCCAACACAGACAACCAGCGTTCACACCAGTCTCCTTCTAACATTCTCTGATCATCCAGAAATTATCTTCAAATTCTAACTCCTATTTGAAGCCAAACCCTACAAATAGAGCTTGAAAAGATCATTTCTCTGCATTTCTATTTTATTTATAATGCATGTTATTCACACAATTAAGTAACAACCTCCTTTGAGTGGCATGTGTGGTGTTAATGAACATGCCTGTCGTTCCAAATAGACTATCATATTAGCTGGTTCAGGAGAGGACCCATACATTATTCATCCATGTTCATCCCTGTTCTGAAACAGCTAGGTTTCAAAGACACACTTGTTATAGAATGACATGATCAGTCATTACATAAAGTGCATGACCTACACCAGTCACGTATTAGCAAAATGTTTTCGTAGTAATGACACTGATAATGGGAACTTAAGTTTATTCTGAAGGACAAACTGCCGGGAGAGGGAGCATACATATGAACATATAGTTGAACAAGGAATTAAAGTGACTGTTCATACAATGGCAGGGGCGGGGGAGATGACAACCATGCACCACTTACTCATTTAACTTAACTCTCCAATGGCCTTGGTCCAGCCTATCAAAATTCTAAAGCATACCATTCACTAATTACTACTAGACATGCAAAAATAATGTAATATTAATTATTCATACCTTCCCTTCCTTGGCCAAAGACATGCAATGGGTGAAAAACAGCTACAAGTAGAGAAATTCAAATGAAAGAGATGGCACGGAACATTATAGTTCACAAAGATAGAGTAGAAAGGAAAGATGGGATGATACAAGTACTTTCTTAAAACTCCTAAAATATAAAACAGAAAACTTTCATTTGTTTAATCATCATTTACCATAAAAACACTTCTAAGAAGAGTAGAGCATAACATGGGATGATCGTCCCTGCCTCAACTTCCACCTAAGGAGCACCCCAGGGAAGACACACGGCCCATGCTTCTCACCCATTCACCCCCAGACGGGAGAAGTATGCCATGGCAACATCACCTGCGAAATAACTTTCGGGCACAAGACACTGACTGAGTGGATAATGCTAGTAAGACTCCAAATTCGTTTCACAGATTAACACTGAAACAAAATGGAAAAGAGCATGAAAGAATGTCTCCTTAAAGTCATAAAAAGTCAGCAGGCTGGGTAATACATACAATTGTTAAAAAACCAAAACTGTGGTGAAGATGAATGACTGTGAGCTCCTAAACCAGGCACACTTAATTTTCAATTGCCTTGTACTGTATGTTCACATAAGCTGGAAAGCAGGGCCAAGGCCTACGCTATCTTTCTATCCTCCACCTGCATACCATTACGGGTTTAAAAAACTGAAGTTAACAAATTAACAGGACTAGTAACAGCTTAATGACACAGCCTATACATACTGGTTTTTTAACTAAATGATATAACTTGATTATATAGTCACCTCCTGATTGGCAAGAACTGTCCTAGGCTCTTGGAAAAGTGACAAAGTAAGACCTAGCCTCCTAGCAGTAAGAGAAGGGTTAAACAAAGTACACACAGAAGCAGGTTGCTTGTTATTTTAGAAAGAGCTCTTTTGGTAGAGGGACATTGAATCCAATGTATTTAAAGTAGAACCAGGGAGACAGGAGTCTACAGCAAAAGACTGGGGAAAAAACTTCGTAAGAGCCTAGTATAAGGAAATGGCAAAAAGAAATGTTAAATAAAATATCACACTACAGATTCCAGTATTCACAATTCCTGGCATCATCAAAGCATCTTGTGTGTAAGGTTTTACCTAATACAAAGGTTCTGACAACCTTACCCTTGTTAGGATTCCTAAGATAACAAATGGACTTGCATTCTGGGGACAGAACACACACTGACTGACAGGTAAGTCTATCCTTCCATCACCACATCCTAGCTTTTATGCACAGAATAATGACCCCTCAATTAGTGGGTACTTGTGAGATGAAAGAACTGAGCGGGAGGAGAACAGAGAAGCAAGACTGGCCACAGACACCTAAGAGGAAAGGGACCACTCATCATGTCCAGAAATCAGTCCCCTGCCAAAGGCCTGTTTCAGAACCTTAGGCAGGGATAGAGATGCAGCGTGGATTCCATTTCTTGCAAGAATGTAAAAAACTAGACTAGCTTCGAGTGAATCCACTACAAGAGAAGGCAGCTGTAAACCACCTACTTAAGTGATACTTGCATCCAGAAGGAAATGCACTTTCCCTTTACTCCCAGCCAACCTGGAAAACCGGAAACAACTGATTATCCCATCCCTTAGGACCAAGTGAGTACCTAATAATAAACACCTCTGGAAGAAAAGGCACCAGTTATCTTCCAGATAAGCAGCTACGTTTCTGCCCAGTGCTGCGTCCCTCTGCCACGCACCACGGGACACCGCGGCAAGCTGACCCAGCCGAGCATGGTCCGCAAGCGTCTTAATGCCGCTGGGTACCAGCATAGGGGTTACTGTAGAGGGTGTTCCTCCAGGGAACAAGGCGGGTGGGGCTGGCCGCCAGGATCCCGCGGGTCTAGTGAGGCAGCGGCAAGCGCGAAGTCACCGCCCGTTGCACCACCCGAGCCCAGACCGTCCCAAAGCAAGTCTCGTGACTCCTGGTGTAACAACCTCCGCCCTCCGGCCAAGCCTCGAGGCGCTCAGGGTCCGGGTAAACTGCCCCGGGGTACGACAAAGCTGGGACCCTGGGTTCCCAGCACCTAGGGCTGCGCTGGGGCAGTTATTGGGCTGGGAAGGCCACCTCTGTCCTAGCAGACCTAGAACTGCTCAAGTTAGTCCCCGCCCACGCAGGAGGACTTGCTCAGGCCCAACGGACCAGGCCTCTGAACACACATGAGGGAGGGGGCGGGGTGCCCCAAACGCAGTGGGGGCCCTCCATGCCCGCCACCTGGCTTGCTCAGCCCTCTCTCAGGAGCCTGACATGTCAGGAAGAGGGGGTTCCTCACCTCTGGGACCCCTTGGCTCTCCGGCCCCTTAGGCAACCCCATGATCCGGCAGGACAGACGTGCGGGTAACACCGAAGTCCGTGGGGCCCCCAGAAAAAGCTATCCCCAGCCGCGAAGCTGCTACCGGGTGAAGTGCAAAGCTGGTACTTCCTCCGCCGCCACCAGGGCCGCAAGCACCTTTGCCCTATGGAGCATGCGTGCTGGGGCCGGAACGAGGCGCGACTGCGTCTGCGCGGGGCTGCCGGTTGCGGCGGGACTGGGGGATTTGAGAACTCGAGTCTGTCGGTTTGGGAGGCTGACGTTCTGCGGAATCTTTGCACTGAGGCTCTGCATTTTCCTCCAAGGTGCTTTGTTAAAGGGACTAGTCCTGTGTCTTGGGGAATTTTGCATTCTGGTTCCCCTCTCTGCTTCTCACTCGCGTAACTCAAGTGGGTTTGGTTCTCCCTCACCAGGACTTAAGAAGCCTCCTCGCTCCTGGGTCAGAGTTTCATTACTGATGAGCTTGGGGATTCCGAATTCAGGCCTGGTGCTAGCTCAGAATCGGGATGTCCCATGATTAATGCGGAAACTTTTTTATATGAACCAGGAACCGAGCCCTTGGAAAAGGATTCTTTGCACCTGCAAGCCTCGCTAATTTCTGAGCCAGTGCATCTTGTTCCCTAGGAAAACTCGTCTGGGATAATGTTCCCCTACCATCCCCAGTTTCTGGTCTTCCTTTAGGGAAGGTCTCAGACTGCGGTTATTTTTTTAGCTGCCACATCGCTTACTTGATGCATCCGTTAGCTATCCCAGAGGATGGCAATTATTTAAAAGACTTGTCTTCCTGGCCACAAGCCACTGTATCTACTCCATAATTGCTTTTCCAGCATTTTCTTCTCTTTTTTAAGTGTTGAAGGAAGAGATGACTTGTGAAAACTTTTGACTCTTCCCTCTTTGTGTGTGTTGGGGAACGGACAGGAGTATGAAGCTGTGAGTTCCTTGTAATCAAATAGGTTTTGTGTTTCCTCTCTACTGCCCTAGCATCGTAAAAAGTGGGTATTCAGTAAATGTCTCTCCTTGAAGAAATTCTTCCCGCCTTTTGTACTCCACACTTCTGGAGTTTATCCTGACAAAAGAGGTGTCAGGTGTCTCTGGAACCCAAGTACACATGTGATTGGAAAGGCCTTATGCACTGCCATTTCCTTGTTAAATGCAGGTGTACTGATAAAACTGAATGGACCACCCTCCAGTCCCCAATAATTTTAAAAATTTGAATATGCAAATTAAAGTGTTAAGATGGGAACTGTCATGTTAGTTTTGTGTATATTAAAATATGAAGTGGAAATAGCCCCCATTGTGAGCCAAAGAAACTCAATTTCTTTTTTTTCCTGGCATATCTTTATTTTTAATTAAATTAAAGTGTTAAGATGGGAACTGTCATGTTAGTTTTGTGTGTATTAAAATATGAAGTGGAAATAGCCCCCATTGTGAGCCAAAGAAACCCAATTTCTTTTTTTTTCCTGGCATATCTTTATTTTTAATATATTTTTAATATATTGAATAATAATTTATTGATTATTCTATTAGAATTGTCCCATTTTTTCTCCCTTTTATTCCCCTCTGCCCTGCACAACCCCTCTCACCTGCATTCCCACCCCTTTAGTTCATGTCCATGGGTGATACATATAAGTTCTTTGGTTTCTACCTTTCATATACTATTCTTAACCTCCTCCTGTCTATTTTCCACCTGCCATTTATGCTATTCATTCGTGACTACTCCTTCATAATTTTGAATACTATTTCCCAGCCCCTTCTTGCCTGTAAGGTTTATTTTAAGAAATCAGCTGGTAATCTTATGGGAACTCCTTTATAGGTAACTGTCTCCTTTTCTCTTGCTGCTTTTAAGATTCTCTCCTTTTTAGTCTTAGGAATGTAATTATGATGTGCCTTGGTGTGTGCTTCCTTGGGTCCAACTTCTTTGTGACGCTGAGCTTCCTGGACATCCTGGAAGTCTATTTCCCAAACTTCTATTTCCAGAAGTTTGCCAGATTGGGGAAGTTCTCCTTTATTATGTTTTCAAATAAGTTTTAAATTTCTTGCTCTTCCTCTTTTCCTTCTGGCACCCCTATGATTAGGATATTGGAATGTTTAAAGTTGTCCTGGAGTTTTCTAAGCCTCTCCAGATTTTTTTGAATTCATGTTTCTTCATTCTGTGCCAGTTGAATGCTTATTTCTTCTTTTTCCAAACTGTTGATTTGAGTCCTGGTTTCCTTCCCCTCACTGTTGGTTCCCTGTACATGTTCCTTTATTTCACTTTGCATGGCCTTCACTTTTTCCTCTATTTTGTGACCATACTCAACCATTTCTGTGAGCATCCTGATTACCAGTGTTTTGAACTGTGCATGTGATAGGTTGGCTATCTTTTCATTGCTTAGTTGTATTTTTTTTGGAGCTTTGATCTCTTCTTTCATTTGGGGCTTTTTTTTGACGGGGGTGGTCTGGGCAAGCCTGTTACATAATAAGGGGCAGAGCCTTAGGTATTTGCCAGGGTGTGGAAACCCACTTTGCTCTTTTGTGGCACCGTATGTGAGAGAGGGGTCCAAGAGGGAATGATGTAGTTTGTTCAGCTCTCTGCCAGCTTTCAATCACTTCCTATGCTACCCACAGGCACATTGTGTCCTTCTGGTGATGATTCTCAGGAGGGTGGTTTTGTGTACATTCTAAGACCCTGTGGGTCCCTCCAATGAACTCTCCTGTGAGGGTGGGAGTTTCTCCTGCTGCCTCAACCCCCACAGGTTTTTTTAGTCAGAAGTTTGGAGGCTTTATTTCCCTGTGCTCTCCAGCACAGCGGACTGTCCCGCTCCCCAGTTGTTCCTCCTGGTTTACTCACACGCAAGTGTGAGACTGCCTGCTCCACCAGCTGCCACCTTGCCTGCTCCAGTCCTCTAGCCGCCACCTTTTCATAGTCCTCTACACCCCTGGCTGCCTGTCTCCACCTCTCCTACTAGTGTGGACAAGTGTTTCTTCTTTAACTCCTTGGTTGTCAGATTTCCATACAATTCAATTTTCTGGCAGTATTGCTTTTTTTTTTTTTTTAATTTGTTGTTATCCTTCTTTTGGTTGTGTGAGGAGGCACAGTGTATCTACCTATGCCTCTACCTTGGCTAGAAATCAGAAACTCAATTTTTAAGGTGCCCACACTCATAATTTCCCAAATGTGTTATTTTTATTAACTTAAAATTGTCCTTCTCTGAGATAATATAGAATTAAGGAGAATGGAGCACTATAATCTGTAGCCACTGTTGGGTGACCAGGCAGGTAATGATGCCTAAGGACAGGTAGCAAAATCTCATTTAGCAGGTGAGCCTCAATACCTGTATATAAAGCAACCCAGAGAATAGAACCTGAAGAATAATAGAACTCAGGTAGGCTAGCAATTTTCAACTTTTTTTTATCTCATGGCACAGTTAAACTACTAAAATTTTGCAGCACACCAAAAAATATATATTTTGCCAATCTGACAAAAATAGGAATAATTTTGACTCATTCACACTGGACAGCTTTAGCTGTGTTGGCTATTGTCATTTTTTAATTTGAGAGTCTAAGGAAGAAGAGGTTAGTGCCCCTGAGTAAATAATCAGGTAATGCATGTTTTAAAAATTCTTGCAGCACATCAATGTGCCCCGTATTGAACACTAGTTGAAAATCGCTGGGGTAGGCTATACAGAAGTCCTCTCTTGTAAATACCTTTGTAATGTTTTTAGTAAACATGAGTGGCTATCTTTCCCAGTAAGAAAGTGTCCTGTTTATAACAATGGAACATTTACACAATGTAATACTACTATGCTGTAAAAAGAAGAAAATTTTACCCTTTGCAACAGTATGGAAGGATCTAGAGAACATTTTGCTAAATGAAATAAGCCAGTCAGAGAAAGACAAATACCATATGATTTCATTCATATATAGAATCTAATGAACAAACTGTACTAACAAGGAAAATGGGGAGAGACTCATAGATAGAGAGCAGAAGACAGTATTAGGGGTTGGGGGAGGTTAGAAGGTGGAAGGATGGAGCAAAAATGAAAAAGGACTCATGGACATGGACAACAGTATGGTGATAGCTTGGGGGAAGAGGGTATAAAGGGACTAAATGGTAATGGAAAAAATATAATAATAATTTTTAAAAAAGAAACTGTCCTCTTTTAATTGTCTGTGTCAGGTGACAGTAGCAGAGTTGAGTTGACAGCATGGGTTTGGTTGTTTAAGATCTCAGCAAAACAGCTTAAGAATGCTTGAGTAGCCCACTTTTGAGAGAGGAAAGCTGCACAGCCTTGGAGACAAGGCAGCTTTGTGAGGACTGTCAGGTAAATGCATCTCTCTCCCACTACTCTGGTTCAGAGTATCCACACACATATTTGTCTTCCTAGTGGGATATTGAGGGTTATATTAATAATATAACATATTAAGGAATCATTTTGTCCCTCCTCTGCACCTCCAGTACAGAGATATGTGATGTTCTTCTAAGTGCAAGATTCTCAAGGCCCTCACAAATACTTTCTTCCCTGGGTAAGCAAGTATCATAATACTGAGCTTCCCATTAGGATCACCTTTATCCTGGATAAAGTTTTCTATAAAGCCTCAATCATTCTGTCCTCATGTTTCTCCTGATCCTTTCCTTCTGAGCTCTTGGTGTCGCTAAGGAGAGAATCATGAAGTCTTGAAGCAGGAAGGGATCTTAGGAGGCACCTAGTGCAACTATGGTTGTTTGGAAAGTAGTGTGACACAGTTTAGGTTACATATCAGGTTAGTGGCAGTGCTGGGACTAGACGCCCAATTTTTCATTTACAATATCTTTTTATTCATCCGTCATCCATTCATCCATCCATCCAACAAATATTCTGAGTTCATTCTATGTCATTGGCTCTCAAATTTGGCTGTATGTTGGAATCACATGGAGAGCTTTAAAAGCTACCAATGCCTGACTGAGTTTTACCCCCAGAGATTCAGATTTAATTGGTCTGTGGAGAAGCATAAATATTTATTTTTCTTTGAATTATATTGTTTTATACATAAAACAATATATACTGTTTATATATAAACCAATACAAGGGACATAAAGGTCTGTCCAGAAACAGTCCAACCATTGTTAATATAATAAGAGTCATTTGTTTGACATCAATGTAACCTGGCAGCCACGGAGAGTGGACTAGAATTTGCATGTGTGAACAATGATGACTGCACTGTACTAGGCAGTGGGGGTGGTAGATGCCATTGAGTGAGCGTGTGTATACCGTGTGACCACCAAATTCAAAGTGAGTGAGTGAGTGAGTATAGAAGTGAACGTGCATCACATTTTGCATTAAGCTTGAACATTCCTCCAGGGAAACTGTTCGGATGATTTAGAAGGCCACAGCAATGGGCAACTGGTCATTGGCAGCTTCAGCTTGACAATGTGCCCACTCATGCAGTACATCTTGTGCAGATTTTTCTTTTTTTTTAAGTATATTTTATTGAGTATGCTATTACAATTTTCCCAATTTTTTATCCCCTTTATCTCCCCTCTACCCTGCAACCCTCCACCCTCCAGCATTCCCCCCTCTTAGTTGATGCCCATGGGTTGTACATATAAGTTCTTTGGCTTCTGTTTCCTGTAGTATTCTTAACCTCTCCTGTCTATTTTATACCCACCAGTTATGCTTGTTAATCCCTGTACCTCCCCCATTATTACCCTCCCTCTCCCTACTAAAAACCCTCCATGTGATGTCCATTTCTCTGGTTCTGTTCCTGTTCTACTTGTTTGCTTAGTTTTTGTTTTTAATTTTTAGGTTCAGTTATTGATGTTATGAGTTTGTTGTCATTTTACTGTTCATAGTTTTTTATCTTCTTCAATTTCTTAGATAAGTCCCTTTAACATTTCATATCATAAGGGCTTGGTGATGATGAACTCCTTTAACTTGACCTTATCTGGGAAGCACTTTATATGCCCTTCCATTCTAAATGATAGCCTTGCTGGGTTGTGTAATCTTGGCTGTAGGTCCTTGCCTTTCATGACTTGGAATACTTCTTTCCAGCCCCTTCTTGCCTATAAGGATTCTTTTGAGAAATCAGCTGATAGTCTTATGAGAAGTCCTTTGTAGGTAACTGTCTCCTTCCCTCTTGCTGCTCTTAGGATTTTCTCTTTGTCTTTAATCTTGGGCAACTTAATGATGATGTGCCTTGGTGTGTTCCTCCTGGGTCCAACTTCTTTGGGACTCTCTGAGCTTCCTGGACTTCCTGGAAATCTATTTCCTTCACCAGATTGGGGAAGTTTTCCTTCATTATTTGTTCAAATAAGTATTCAATTTCTTGCTCTTCCACTTCTCCTTCTGGCACCCCTAGGACTTAGATGTCAGAGTGCTTAAAGTTGTCCCATAGGTTCTTAAGCTTCTCCTCATTTTTTTTGATTCTTGTTTTTTCATTCTGTTCTGGTTGGATGTTTATTTCTTCCTTTTGTTCCAAATCATTGATTTGAGTCTCTGTTTCCTTCCCTTCACTGTTGGTTCCCTGAATATTTTGCTTTATTTCACTTTGGGTAACTTTCACTTCTTCCTTTATTTTGTGACTGAGCTCAACCAATTCTGTGAGCATCCAGTGTTTTGAACTCTGCATCGGATAGATTATCTATCTTTTTGTTGTTCTGGAGTTTAGACCCGTTCTTTCATTTGGGCTGTATTTCTTTGTCTTTGTGCACCTGTTATTTTGTAAGGGGCAGAGCCTTAGGTATTCACCAGTGCAGGGCAACCCTTCCTGCTGCATTGTGGCACTGTATGTGGGGGAGGGTTCAGAGAGGGAAAAATGCCACTTGCTTGCTCTGCTCTAGCCCCACTTTCCAATGAACTCTCCTGTGAGACTGGGAGTGTCTCCTGCTGTTGCAACCCATGCAGTATTTTACAGCTAGCTTTGAGTCTTTAGTTTTCTGTCCAGCCAGCCCTGCCTCACCCACCCTGTTAACCACCTTGTCGAGTATCCTTTCTGCTCGGCTGCCCATCCACTTCTCTGACCTTCCTACCTTAATAGGTGAATGTTTTTTTAACTCCTTGGTTGTTGGAATTCCATGGAGTTTGATTTTTTTGGCACTTCTGGCTGTTTCTTTATTTTTAAATTGGTTGTTATCCTTCTTTCAGTTGTATGAGGAAGTGATGCATTTCTACCTATGCTCCATCTTGGCTAGAACCTATTGTACAGAGATTTTTGACACAACATCAAATCACCCAGGTGACTCAGATTCCCTACAGCCCAGATTTGACACCCTATGACTTCTGGCTTTTGTGAAAGCTAAAATCATGAGATTTTAGACCATCAGTTAGGTTCAGAAAAATATGACAGGACAGCTGACGGCAACTGGGAGAATTGTGTGAGGTCCAAAGTACCTACTTTGAAGGGGACTGAGGCGGCATTGTCCTATGTACAGTTTATATCTTGTATCTTCTTCAATAAATATCTCTGATTTTCATACTTCATGGCTGGATACCTTTTGGACAGAACTCTTATACTCTGGGTAACACAGTAGTGAAAAGTGACCTCATTATTATAATATCTTTTTATAGAGCACAGTGGCACACAAAGTTTGAAATTCATAAACTGGAAGCCCTTAAATTAAAAGAGTTCTTCCTGAAAATTCTTAATTGTATGCCAATCAATTCTCAAACAGTAAAATTTTACAACACACTTCTTATTGGGATCAGTGAATTTCTAAAACTTCAGGTGATTTTGTTACAGAGGAATAAGGGGGGACCTCAAAGGGCAACAATATGGACCTCAAAGGGAATAGTATGTCCCAAAGGAACCCCCCAGGTTCGTTATGTCCACCGCCAAAGGAAAGATATCTCTCAATGCCTGAGATTCAGTGAAAAGGAAAGGAATTTATTATTCATTTGAAATAACACAAACTAAAGTTCCCCACAAATGCACACAGTCCTCCCAGCACCCTCCACGTGGCAAAAGGGAACACTTCCAAAGCCTCATGGTCCTGACTCTCACCCAAGCCGCATGGTCCTAACCAAAACACCAAAGCCTTGTCCTAAACAGACACATGGCCCCAAAAAGAGAAATGCAGACCCAAAAGAGAAACCTGGTCCCAAAAGAGAGACATCTGGTTGCAAAGAGAGACCCCAAATGCCTGCCTTGCTGGGTTTAAATCCCAGCACCAATCTTCTTCTGCAGCCCCATTTCCGGCTCCTCCCACAATTGGCTACAGCTGCCAGCATTCTGGGCAGGTGTGCCCTGTGGTGTGGAGCCAATTATCTCCAAGCTCTTCTGGATCCTATTACAAATCCCTATTTGGGGCTCCCCTCTTGGCTGCACCCTGTTACAATTTCACTGAGCAACCAGTTTGAGAACAACTCTTCTCCATGCCAGAGAAGAGTCCCAGGCACTGGAGATACTGCAGGCAACACACCAGATGCTGATAGAAATTAAACATGTAAATTAGTAAAATAACATGGTGTAGAAATAAGTGCTCTGCAGAGGGGTGGGGAAGCAATCCAGTGTAGTATCATAGGGCATAAATGGACGCTCTTTTCGATGAAGGGCTCTCATGTATGAGGGGAGACCTAAATACCGAGAAGTTGCCATGGGACCACTTCAGGGAAAAGCACTTTAGGCAGAAGGACCATCTGGGGTAATCTGGACATCTTCCCTCTGCCCCTCCAGATTCACTCTCACCCCTCTTGCCTCGTTTACTGCAATACAAGGCTGGCCAGTAAAGGATCCTTCAACAGGGCCTGTAGTGTGGGCACATAGGGTGTGAAGATCTGGGGTGTCGATTCTGAGAGGTGGGGAGGATCTAGGTTATGGTGCTGGAGAGTAGACTCTCAATGGTAATTTGGCAAAATATATCAAGAACTTAAAAAACTATTCCTGGATATGATAATTCCACTTTTAGGATTTATGTACAAATATCTTCATCACAATGTTATTTATGAGAGAAAAACCTGGAAACTATGTAAATAGCCCATAAAAAGGGAAAGGTTAAATACATTATAATATGTCTATTTGATATAACATCATGTTGATACTAAAAACATTGAGTGCAGCAGGCCACGAAAGAAAAGGATGAGACATGGAGCTATCTGAGTATTAGCAATGTCTGCCTGTTACAAAAATCATTAAAACATTTAAAAGACAAACTGGAAAAATATTCATTACTTTTGACAAGAGGTATTACAAATGAGGGGAAAATTAATAGAAAAATGGGCAAAAGACTTGAATAAAGAACTCCTAAAGAAATTCTCACTGAATATAAGAAAAATTATCAGCCTTACATTAAAAAGTTAAAATTAGCTACCTTTTTGCATGGAAAGAGTAATGTTTTAAGAATATTAAACTAATGCCATAGCACTCCCTAGTCATTGAGTAAGTTTTTACAAGGGTTCTGAAGGGCAAATTGGCAAAATTAATTTTTCAGCAAACACTCATTGAGTGCCCACTGTGGTCAGACATTGAGAAGAGTTCTCATTGTGGGTGGGGGAATGACTCAGCACCCAAGGGGCACTTGAAGTTTTCACAGTGACTGGGAGGTATTACCAACATTTAGCACCCAGATGTTATGAATATCAAGTGTCCTGCTTTAACTTTGAGTCATAAGAATTGTTTTGCCCAGAGGAATGTGGGAAGATATGAGACTGCCAGTTTTGAGGCAGAGTTATTAAGAACCTTTTATTCTGTGTTTCCTTTATTCTATTTTGCTCCTTCCATCCATCATAGGAACATACCCAGGTAGCCACCACACCCTCACCTAAGTCCTTGAATGGGAACCAGATAAGAGAAAAAGTAGCAGATCACAGACTCAAACCCAGCCAAACCCAGCCAAGCCAGACCCATGAGCAGGATATCAATATTTGTTGTGAGCATTGAGACTTGGAGTGTGTTTACTAAGCCCTCTCATTGCGGCATAACTTAACTAATATACCAAACAAGAAAGAATTGTCCCTCCAGATGCCTTAATTCTCTGCCTGCAAAACAATGGCTACAGAAAAGGGACAAAGTGGAGCTTTGTAATGAATGTGTACAGTCAACAAATAATCATAATAAAAATTGTATGATTGTATGTTGAAATAAGTGCCCTTAATGGCAAGTTGAAAGGTGGGATGAGAAAGAGGTGCAGGAGAAATGACTTCAAATGGGAAGTCTGAGAGTTTCTCTAAGAAAATAATATTTAAGACCTGGGGTCGAGTAAGAGTGAGACTCAGAGTAGGGGGAAGTTTTTTCGGGCTGAAGGACCTGTGTGGGCAGAGCAGAAAGAGCTGGGCTGGTCTGGGGCCTGGAGCACTGGGAGCATGAGGCAGAGGGGCCTGGCTCCGGCAGGACAATAGGCACCAGGGAACAGGGCTTGAATTTCACCTAAGCACAGCAAGAGCAATCTGAAGGCTTAAAGAAAAGTTATTGGGTAAACATGTTAGTCCTATCACTGAAGTCAATTCAGCCACTAGTCTCTTGAAATGAACTTTGAGTTCCAAATGTACCTAGTGACAAGATTGCTCATGTGAAACTTCCATTCATATTATAGGGACTTGGTAAATAGCAAAAATTGGAATCCAACCCTTACACTGTCTAGCCACAGAAGGAAAGGAAACAGTGACTCAAGGAATGTACTTTGAAATAATCTACATTTATATAACATTATCCTAGGAATTATAGTTTTGTCAAGTGTCTATGTGAAACTAAATGAGAGAAAATCCAAAATTGTTTTAGAAGAGAAACTGAAAATGATGTTTTATTTGGATCAATGAGAAAGACTTCTTAAATAGCAATAAAGTATAACACATTATACTTTCAGTTTGAAATCAAATGATGGAAATAATTTGCAAATAAGATTCATACATATGTTATAGAATCTTTTTACCTACATGTTCTTGGTAAAGACAAACATTCTGCCATGGTTATGGATTATTTTTTTCAGACATGTTAACATCAACAAAAACACTCCAATTCCTCTACCTACAAATACAAGGTTGGCCAAGAAGTTTGTGTGCTTTTTTCTATAAAATAAAAGACATGTTTTTCATTTTCACCAATAACTTTATTGACTTGGGTATTTTGAGTATGTTGGCTATCTCCCACATTGTATAACATTGCTCGTTTTCCATTAATGTCTCAATTTGATCACTATCAACTTCAACTGGTCTACTCAACCATGGAGCAGCATCCAGCAAGAAATCTCCAGCGCAAAACTTCACAAACCCTTTTGACACTTTCCATCAGTCACAGCACCTTCTCCATACACTGCACAAATCTTTTGTGTGTGTGTGTGTGTTTCAGTTGTGTTTTTACTTTTCTTGAAATAATAAAGCCTAATATGATGAAAGTGTTGCTTATTTTCTTCCATCTTCAATATTAAAATGTCAACACAAATTTACCAATTTTGATAAGATTTTTAAAAATGCACACTGATATGACAGATGTCACAATACAATCTAACGAAACTATTTCAAATGAAGTTAAAGACAACTAAGTGCTACTAGAGCCATCTTATGGAAAAAAACAAACAAACTTTTTTGACCAACCCCATAGAATACTATGGAAGTTATTAATTTATAAGACTGACATTTAAATAATCTAAAATCATAAAACATCATTCTAAAAATCATAATCCTAAAACTGTTTATTTGAAGTATTATATCATCTCTTAAGAGCAGTAAAAGTAAGAGGAAGACAACCATAAATACATCGTAGAGAGAGAAAAATACTACCCTGTTGCAGTTCTGGATCTTCAGATGTGGACCCATTACAAGGTAGGATCAACTTGGAAGTGGAATCCAGTGCTTGGTGTAGCAACATTTCTTGCTGCCAGTGGAAGATATGATGGGCTAGCAAAGACTTTCAGTGGAAAGAACTCCTGGGGAGTTTCTTCCTCACTTTGCATGATGGGAGGAAGGACAGAAAGTCCTCTTCTCAAGAACACACATGTGGACAAGGAAGTATGCATGAGATTGTTCACGGCAAGCATTGTTTGAGATAGAAAAATACTAAGTATGACCTAAACAGTCATTAAAAGAATAGATAATATAATGTTTTATCTCTTTATACAGAGAATATGCTATGGCGAAAATGAACTAGAGTTACATGTTTGAATATGGATAAATATTAAAAATGTAGAGTTTTTAAGAAAAGCAACATTCATAATAACTTTTCGAAGTTTACATTCAATGCTTGTGAATACATAAATGTGTAGTAAAAGTGTGAAAGCATGCCTGAGAATTATGCTCATAATTCTGGTTTTTGCTGGGGATGGAGCAGGAAGGAGGACCCGAGAGTGTCAACTCTATCTGTAATGTTTTATTTCCTGGGGAAAGGTGCTCTAAGGCAATTATGATATATAATATCAATATTTGATAAAGTTGGGTGACAAGTAGATGAGTAATTATAATATTGTTCCTTTCTACATATTTTAATTATTTTATGATAAAGATATGTTGAAAATAATATAAAGAAAAACAACTACTAAAATGAATTAGAGGCAAGAAAGAAGAAACCAAGGGTGTAAACTTCTCTGTGGAGAAAATTGACTATGAATTGAAAGAAAGAAAAATTATTTGGTGATTCAGTTAGGGGTATTGTGATTGACAGAGACTTTTATTTCTTTGGCTTTTTTTTAAGATGGAAAAGACTTAAAAATTTTTAATTAAATTATAGGGAAGAAGCCAATTAAGGGACAAAAAAATAAAAGGGTTGAAAATATAAAATAGAACCTTAGAGGCATAGCTCTTACAAATGTCCCTCAAAAAGCAAAACAAAACATGTTTTTTCCCCATATATTGTCAGCTTTTCAAGAAAGGACAGGGCTGTGTGTGTTTTACCTGCATGCTCAAAGTCTGCCTTGAACAACTGTGCCTTGGATGGATGGGTGGGTGGATGTATGAATGAAGGGGTGAAAAGTGTAATATGGTAAAATTCACCTACTTGTGTGCCTCAGAGTGACCACAAGATGGCATATGTGACAGTCAATAATTATCTTCAGAGAAGTTCAAATGGTAGTTACAAGTTAGAATTTCTCTCTTAAGTGGAAATTGTGACCATTCTGCCGTCTATTGATTTGTCATTTTGAATATCTCTAGGTCAACTTAATTTTTTTCTGAAAAAGGACCTCTTGGTGCAAAAAGAAAAAGTACAATTGCATTGACTGAACACGTGTTCCCATCCTGGAATCCAAATGAAATGATGGAAAGGGTGTAATTCTACAAGAACAAAGAGAACGGAAAACAACAACAATGCTACTATAACCAGTTTATTAAATTGGTCACACTTGTCAAAGTGCAAGCAGGGAGCCACCTGGTTTTCTTCCTACCCAATTTCTTTAAAGTTGTTTTGTTGGATTTTCTTTTTTCCCCACCTGGATGGTATCTTGTGTAGATTCTAAGGCTCTTCAGGGCACTTTTGTAGACTAGAATAATCTCATTTTCAGATGTTAAAAGGTCCAGTCTAGGGGGGTGGGAGGGATTGAATGGGAGTAAGGGGGAGAAAACTGTACTTGAACATTCATTTAAATAAAAAAAAATAAAATAAAAAAAGGTAAAAAAAAAAAGTCCAGTCTAACGTAGTCTTTTATCTTTCATCCAATTCACACTTTCTCCCCTTCCTCACTTAGGTCTGACCTTGAATTTGCAAAATGAAAGTGAGGATTTATGGTGTTTTTTTTTTTCTTTCTCACCCCACTTCTTCCCCTATTTACCAACTGATTGTTTCACTCCACTCCCAGTGTCATGCCAAGCTAAACTGGAATCAGAAGAGGAGGAAATCATATTTGATTGAGCTGTTGAATCTACCATTGATTCCTCTGTGTGGCAGATGTCCCAAAGCTGACCCTTTTGGTGGTGGTGCTTTTGAAGGATTTTATGTGTGTACTGTCTTGTGGGATTTTGAACTTGCCCTGCTCTCCCCACACTTAACTGCAAGGAGCACCATGAAGCTGATGTCTGATAACGTTCCCTCAATTCTCCTTCTACCTACTCCTGATACAAGCTCATTCTGATAATGCAGAACTCTTGAGTGGAATTGTTTCAAGGTCACTTTTGCTTCACTAGTTTTCCTCTTAGTTCTTGGAAAAACTCATGAATCTCTGCAATGCAACTGTGGAAGTTTAGACCATTACTGCTGTAGTCTCTTCTTTGTTCTACACAGGCCTCTCCAGACAGTCCCAAGGTGATTAAAAGGCTCTAATCTCTTTGACACTCTACCCTTTACCCAGGTTGTAGCATAGATCAAGCTCACAGGCTTCTGCAGCTCAGTACAAGCAGACGGGGGCTTGAGATGTTCTCACCACATGGCAGTGAACCCAGGGTCTTGAGTGTGTGTCATGAAACTTCCCCTTGCTTGGCTCAAGTGGTGGAGAGAAACCTTTACTTTAAATGTTCATACTTTCACATGTAACTCTTCAAAAAAATGCAGACTCTGAAGACTCTCTAGACTTTTTATTTATTTGTTTATTTGTGTATTTATTTATTTTTATATATGGGCTATAGATGGGAGGTGGGCTAAGGACACAGGACTTGTCCTACTGTCTCATAGTGAGTCCTGTATGAATGGTCTAGCACCTTCCTTTGGAATATGGGGCTACATTACATTCTGGACTTTGAGCCTCAGCCAAAACACCAAATTTATTTTTTAAAACCTGAATTAACAACTTTGCATACTATAATTACATAATTATAGTTATGGATACTTACTAATTACAATTAATAATAATTAAAATATAAAAAATGGAGTTCTTGAAAATTAAAGAACAATAGGTGAAACAAAAAATTCAACACAAGAATTGGAAGACAGAGCCAAGCAAACATCCAGGAGGTCCCACATCCAATAGAAGACAACAGGGGAGGAGATTTTCAAAGAAATAATACAGGCATGTCCAAATTGAAAAGACTCTCCAAATATCATGCATAATGAATAGAAAAATGATTCACACCAAAGCATATTATATTACTATTTTAGAATACTAGAGAAAAAGAGAAGTTGTTAAGATTTAAAAGGCCATGTCATATTAAAGAAATGAGAATCAGCATTGCATTTATTAAGAGTCATACCAGAAGCCAGAACAAAATGAATCGATGCATTCAAAATTGTAAATAAAAAGTATTTTAAACCTAGAATTCTATACTTTAGTAAAATTTTATTTTATTTTATTTTAATTATTGTTCAAGTACAATTTTCTGTCTTTTACTCCCATCCCAGCCCACGCTCCCCACTTCCCTCCCATTTTCACCACCCCTAGTTTTTGTCCATGTGTCCTTTATACTTGTTCCTGTAAACCCTTCCCCTTTTCCCCTGAAATTCCCTTCCCTCTCCCCTCTGGTCACTGTCAGCCTGTTCTGTATTTCAGTGTCTTTGGTTCTACTTTGCTTGTTTGTTTGTTTTGTTGTTTAGGTTCCTGTTAAAGGTGAGATCATATGGTCTTTTTCTTTGACTACCTGGCTTATTTTGCTTAGCATAATGCTCTCCAGTTCCGTCCATGATGTTGCAAAGGGTAGGAGCTCCTTCTCTCTTTCTGCTGCATAGAATTCCATTGTGTAAATGTACCAGAGTTTTTTGATCCATTCATTTACTGATGGGCATCTAGGTTGCTTCCAGCACTTAGCTATTGTAAATTGTGCTGCTATGAACATTGGGGTGCATAGGTTCTTTTGGATTGGTGTTTCAGGGTTCTTAGGATATAATCCTAGCAGTGGAATTGCTGGGTCAAAAGGCAGATCCATTTTGAGTTTTCTGAGAAAATTCCATACTGTTTTCCATAGTGGTTGTACCAGTCTGCAATCCCACCAACAGTGCACTAGGGTCCCCTTTTCTCCACAACCTCTCCAACACTTGTTGTTTGTTGCTTTGTTTATGATGGCCATTCTGACTGGTGTGAAGTGGTATCTCATTGTGGTTTTAATTTGCATCTCTCTGATAGCTAGCGATATTGAGCATCTTATCATGTGTCTCTGGATCCTCTCTATGTCCTCCTTGGAGAAGTGTCTGTTCAAGTCCTTTGCCCATTCTTTTAATTGGGTTGCTTTTCTTCTTAGACTGGAATTCTGTAAATTCTAGAGATTAAACCCTTGTCTGAGGTATCATTGGCAAATATGTTTTCCCATATGATTGGTTCTCTTTTTATTTTAATACTGTTTTCGTTAGCCCTACAGAAGTTTTTTTTTTATTTTGATGAGATCCCATTTCTTTATTCTTTCCTTTATGTCCCTTGTTCTAGGGGACATATCAGTAAAAATGTTGCTGCATGGAATATCTGATATTTTCCTTCCAATGTTCTCCTCTAGGACTTTTATCGTGTCATGGTTTATATTTAAATCTTTTATCCACCTTGAATTTATTTTTGTGTGTGGTGTAAGTTGGTGATTGAGTTTCATTTTTTTGCACATAACTGTCCAGTTCTCCCAACACCATTTGTTGAAGAAGCTATTTTTACTCCATTTTATGTTGCTGCTCCCTTTGTCAAATACTAATTGACCATAGAGTCTTGGGTTTATTTCTGGGCTCTTTGTTCTGTTCCATTGGTTCATGTGCCTGTTTTCATGCCAGTACCAGGCTGTTTTGATTACAGTGGCCTTTTAATACAGTTTAGTATCAGGTATTGTGATCTCTTGTACTTTACTCTTCTTTCTGAAAATTGCAGCAGCTATTCGGGGTCATTTATGGTTCCATATAAATTTCTGAAGTGTTTGTTCTATGTTTGTGAAATATGCCATTGGTACTTTAATAGGTATTGCATTCAATCTGTAAATTGCTTTGGGTAGTGTGGACATTTTGATGATGTTAATTCTTCTGATCCATGAACATGGTACATATTTCCATTTGTTTGTGTCTTTCTTCATTTCTTTCTTCAGTGTTGTGTAGTTTTCTGCATACAGGTTTTTACTTCCTTAGTTAGGTTTATTCCTGGGTATTTTATTTTTCTTTTTGCTAAATCAAATGGGATCCTTTTCCTGATTTCTTCCTGTGCTGTTTAATTGTTGGTATACAAAAATGCCTTTGACTTCTGGATATTGACTTTGTATCCCCTCTGTTTTGCCAAATTCATTTATTAGGTCAAGCAGTTTTTTGGTGGAGTCTATAAAATTTTCTATGTACACTGTCATGTCATCTGCAAGGAGTGACAGTTTTGTTTCGTCCTTTCCAATTTGGATGCCTTTTATTTCCTTTTTGTGTCTGATTGATGTGGCTTCCAATGCTATGTTGAATAAAAGTGGTGAAAGTGGACAACCTTGTCTTGTTCCTGATATTAGTGGAAAAGATTTTAGTTTTTGCCCTTTGAGTATGATGCTGGCTGTATGTCTCTCATATATGGTCTTTATTATGTTGAGGAATGCTCCGTCTATTCCCACTTTGCCTAGTGTTTTTATAATAAATGGGTGCTGTACCTTATCAAACAGTTTTTGGCATCTATTGATATGATCATGTGATTTTCGACTTTGCTTGTTTTATGTGGTGTATTACATTTACTGATTTGCAAGTGTTGAACCATCCTTGCATCCCTGGAGTGAATCCCACTTGGTCATGGTTTATGATCTCTTTAATGTATTGTTGGATGTGGTTTGACAATATTTTGTTGAGGATTTTAGTGTCTATGTTCATCATTGATATTGGCCTGAAGTTTTCTTTCTTTGTTATGTCTTTATCTGGTTTTGGGATTAGGATGATTCTGGCTTCATGAAAAGAGTTTGGGAGTCTTCCGTCATTTTGGATTTTTTGGAATAGTCTGTGAAGAATATGGGTTAGCTCTTCCTTAAATGCTTTGTAGAATTCTCCTGTGAAACCACCAGGACCCCGGCTTTTGTGTCAAGAGTTTTTTGATTACTGCTTCAGTTTCATCTGCTGGTATTGGTCTGTTCAGGCTTTCTGCTTCTTCTTCATTGAGTTTTGGAAGATTATATTTTTCTAGAAATTTGTCCATTTCACCTAGGTTTTCAAATTTCTTGGCATACAGTTCTTTGTAGTAATTTCTTACAATCTTTTGTATTTCTGTGGTATCAGTTGTAATCTCTCCTCTATCATTTGTGATTGTGTTTATTTGGGTCTTCTCTCTTTTTTTCTTGATGAGTCTGCTTTAAGGCTTGTTGATTTTGTTTGTCTTTTCAATGAACCAGCTCCTGGATTCGTTGATCCTTAGAAATGTGCTTTTAGTCTTTATGTCACTTAATTCTGCTCTGATCTTGGTTATTTCCTTCCTCCTACTTGTTCTGGGCTGTCTTTGTTGTTGTTCCTTGAGTTCTTGTAGATGTAGGGTTAGGTTGTTTGTTTGAAATGTTTCTATCTCTTTTAGGTAGGCCTGTATCGCTATGAACTTCCCTCTCAGGACTGCCTTCACTGTGTCCTATAAGTTTGGGGTTGTTGTGAATTCATTTTCATTTGTTTCCAGGAACTTTTTGATTTCTTCCCTAATTTCATCCTTGACCCATTCATTGTTTAGTAGCATGCTATTCAATCTCCATGATTTTGAGTGTTTTGGGTTTTTTTTCCTTGAGGTTGCTTTCTAGTTTCAGTCCCTTGTGGTCAGAGAAAAAGTGCTTGATATGATTTCAATTTTCTTGAATTTGTTGAGGTTTGTTTTGTGTCCTATCATGTGGTCTATCTTTGAAAATGTTTCATGTACATTTGAAAAGAATGTGTATTTAGGTTCTTTGGGATGAAGGGCTCTATATATATCAGTTAAGTTCATTTCATCTAGGGCATTGTTCAATGCCACGATATCTTTGTTGATATTTTGTTTGGAAGATCTGTCCATTTTTGACAGTGGTGTGTTAAAATCCCCTACTATAATTGTGTTGCTATCCATAGCTTTCTTGAAGTACTCTAAGATTTTCTTTATGTATTTGGGTGCTCCTATGTTGGGTGCATATATATTTACAATGTTTATGTCTTCTTGATGGATTCTTTCTTTGAGTATTATGAAGTGACCTTCTAGGTCTCTCTTTATGGCCCTTTTTTTGAAGTCTATTTTGTCTGACATGAGTATTGCTACCTTGGCTTTTTTTTCCTGTTTGTTTGCTTAGAAAATTTGTTTCCAGCCCTTTACTTTCAGCCTATGCAGGTCTTTTGTCCTCAGGTGGTTCTTTGTAGGCAGCATATGTGTGGGTCATGCTTTCTTATCCATTCAGCTCTTCTATGTCTTTTGATTGGAGCACTTAATCCATTTATGTTTAAGGTTGTTATTGATAAGTACTTATTCATTGCTCTTTTCATACCTGTGTTCCTCTCTCTTTCTCTCTTTTCCATCCTTTCCTTAAAGCAGTCCCTTTAGCATCTCTTGCAGAGATGGTTTGGTGGGAGTGTATTCTTTTACACTTCTTCTCTCTGGGAAGGTCCTTATTTGGCTTTGTATCTTTATTGAGAGCCTTGCTGGGCAAAGTAACCGTGGTTGCAGGCCTCTGGTTCTCATTACTTGGAATATTTCTTGCCATTTTGTTCTGGATTGGAGCATTTCCATTGAGAAGTCAGCTGCTAGCCTTATTGGGGCTCCCTTGTATGTTACTTCCTATTTCTCCCTTGCTGCCTTTAAGATTCCCTCTTTGTCTTGGAATTTTGCTATTTTAATTATGATGTGTCTTGAAGTGGGCCTCTTTGGGTTCTTCTTGATTGGAACTCTCTGTGTTTCCTGGATTTGTGTGACTTTTTCTCTCATCAAATTAGGGAAGTTTTCCATCATTACTTTTTCAAATAGGTTTTCTATCTCTTGCTCTTCTTCTCTTTCTGGTATCCCTATTATACAGATATTATTATGTTTCATGTTGTCCTGCATTTCCCTTAACCCCTCTTCATTCTTTCTGAGCCCCTTTTCCTTTTCTTGCTCTTTGTTGGTGTTTTTTTTCTACTTTGTCCTCCAGCTCACTGATCTGATCTTCTTTTTCATTGATCCTGCTTTTGATTCCTTCTACTGTGTTCTTCAGTTCAGAAATTGTATTCTTCATTTCCTCTTGACCCTTGTTGATAGTTTCTATTTCCTTTTTCATGTTGATATAGTTTGCAGTGAGCTCATTGTAGCTTCCCAGTAGTTTCTGGTAGCTCATTGTGAGCTCATTGAGCTTCCTGATAACCATTGCTTTGGACTCTATATCTGATAGTTGAGTTGCTTCTATTTCATTTAGAATCCTTTATGAGGCTTCCTCCTTTACTTTCATTTGGGGATTACTTTGTCTTCCCATTGTTTTTGAGACTCTTCTTGTTAGCCTCAGCTTCTTAAATTGATCTCTTCTGGCTCCCTTTGTATATGGTGTAAACTTCTGTGGTAGACTACCTGTGAGATTCAGTGGTGCAGTCTCCTTGATCTCCCAAGCTCACTGGTCTTGGGCTGTTGTTTAAGCTGGCTCTGTGTTTGTCTTTGGGTTTTGATTGTTGTTGGGTGTTTCTTTGGTGGGCCCTTCCCACCAGCTGGTTAACTGAGGATCACTCTGTCCACCACCTCTTGTATTCTGTTGTGCTGGTGAGGGCTGGTTGTGTTGAAGCTTGTTCTTCCGCGTCTACGAGATTTTGAGGATTCTCTCTTGTTCTTGTTCAATTGTTTGTTCTGGGTAATTTCTCCACTATTTAGTTGTATTTCCAGATAGGTCCTGGATTGAGATTAGTGTGGCTTCCACTCCCTCCTTCACCTTCTTCTGTTGTTCTCTGTTGGTGGTTCCTTTGTTGTTGGGTTTCCTCTTCCAGTAGGTATCCTGGTGTTCACAGCTTCCACCTACTCTATTTTTGTGATCAGAGGTAAAATGGTTTAAGACAGCAAGAGAGTATTCTATGATATTTACAGTAGCAGCCAGTTGAGAAGAGATAGGAGATCCTTTAGTTATGTATCATGTTAACCGTGATCTTCCACCCAACTAGCCACTTTTTGGAAAGGATGGAAAGAAGATAAGACTCTTGTTGGGGAGGGAAGTGTTGTGAGTTGGATCTAGAAGGCAGTGAGTTTGTGGCAGGTCAGATTCTGAGGTAAGGTGAGAGTAAAGGATAGTAAATAAGTGTAGTGTGTTAGAGAATAGAGTTAACCACTACCATAATAGAGAGTTCAGGAAACTGTGAAGTGGGCTAAGATCTGGGAGGGGTTTGTATAGTATTTACAACTGTGTGGAACAGCTATTATTTACAATAATAAAGGTGCAACAACCATATGACAGAATCTATGTGATCTGGATAACAATAATGGGGAGTTAGGACCTTGAGTAGTGTGCTAATGGAACACAAGTAATAAAGGACAGTAAATTAGCAATACACTATGAAAGAGAGAACAGGGGAAACATGTCAAAAGCTGCAATATAACCAACCAAGCAAAGAAGACTAAACAGAAAGATGAAGAACACAAAAATACTATTAGGAGATGTAAGAATAATGAAAAAAATAATAATACAAATATGCAATAACTTGCAGGTTCTCTGTAATAGCAAAATGAAATTTGTCTCACTGTCTCAACTGTTGGGATGCCCCCTCTTCGGGTCCAGCTCAGGTGTTTTCACAGTTCCAGATTTTCTTGTTTCACTCGTGGGTTTTTTTTTTTTAAATAAGCAGACGAAGGAAGGAAGAAGAGATAAAATTGGAAAGAAAGGAAGAAGGAACAAAATAAGAAAGAAGGAGAGAGAGGAAAAAGGAATTGAGATATATAAAAATAATAAAAAATAAAAATTACTTAAAAAAAAAAGCCTCTTGCTCATTTAAAACTGGCCAAACCAGTTTTTCTGGTCTTGCTGGCTGCAGCAGGCTGAGGGGCTTTTTTCCCTTCTGGAGCAGCACTCAGCCAGCCTCACCTTTCCCAGAGCTAGTCTGGCGCCTCTCCATGGGGCCTTGGGTTTGGGATCCAGGCCTTCCTCAGAGCACACTCTCCCTGGGCTATGGGCACACGTGCTCAGCCAGGCTGCCTCCTGCCCCACGAGTTAGGGCACACACCCTCCCTAGTGCTATGGGGGTGTGCAGGGCTTCCTGCACTACCCTGGGAGTGCTCCCCGGCTGGGTTGGGAGGTGGCTGGAGCGATTGCTGCAGGAGAATTCCCCAAACAGTACCTCTTTTTTCACATTTTGTTTTTGAGAAATTCCTCCTACTCAAGCCTGCCACTTCGTATAGCAGCCTGGCCTCTCACACAGCCCAATTCTCCAGCCAGACGGGGACTATTGGGGTCAGGGCCCATCGCTGTGTGACTCTCAACTCTCCCCAACCTGCATCCATAGACTCCGTGGGTGCTCACAGCCCCTGTGTGTTTGCCACTTAGTCCTTATTCCCCTCTCTGCGACTTCAAACAACTAGGTGTTTCCCGGTGTTGCTCAAACCTTGTTTGGCTAGGGAGGGAGCAGTTGATCCAGCTCTCCCAAGAACGCTGCGGCAGATCCAGTGGGTGCCAGGCCTGGGGCTGCAGCCACCCTGGTCCCCGTGCTGGTCCCTGGGACCTTATTGACCTGAAGCACTCTCCTTACCATCTGTTTTTTCAATGTCTGCTACAATTTTTGGTCTCCTATTTTCATATATGCTGGGGTACTGTTGGCTGTTTGCTCTGTTCCTCCATAGATTGGCTAGGTTTTCTCCCATGTGTAGGGAGAAGTGGAATCTGCTCCCTCCCTCCTACCTTGCTGCCATCTTTTTCCTCCTCTACTTTAGTAAGATTTTAATCAACTAGGAAATAGAATAAAAATATATTTAAATATGCAAAATGTACTTGTTATTTGTCTATATGACATCCATTCTTCTTTGCTTCCTTTCCAGGAGAACTTGTTTGGCTTAGAAATGAACTCAGTTAAATGCTACATTTCCCACACGGCCATGCAGATTACTGGCAGACATGTGACCCAATTCTGAGAGTGAAATGTAAGTGGCTGTTTTCTAGGAAAAATTCTTCAAAGTTGGGAACATACAGCATACACATTGTTTGCCCTTTTCTGTTCTTATCTTCCTGCCTGGAAAAGTAACATGGAACAGGAGTTATAGCACCATTTTTCCCCATTTCTTTACAAGGTGTTGTTAAATTGTACACATTATTGTGAATTCCATGACTTTCCACTTTCTAGTTATGTTATCTCACCCTGAAGCCTTCTCCTCAATGAACACAATATGTTATCCCTTTGATCAAAGCTGCTGACTTAATGTGTCTTATTGGTGTGTGTTTTCCCAATGTCCAGTGGAGTAGGTTTTAAGTAAATAAATGAACCAAAGAGTGAAGAAACACCATCCTCCTCTGTCTCCTTCCAAGACACACTCACCTTCCTTTAAGACTTTAGTACTTAATTCATGCTTTATTTTTATTTGAATTTTTAAGGTCAGTTTCATTAAGTTCATTGATGAAAGCTTTCAGAAGAACATTATCCTAAAAATTATTTTTCCTTAGGAAAAAAGAAAGGAAAATCAACACCCTCTCAGCATAGCCATAGATGCTGTGGCAGTCAAGCCTCTCTGCAGACAGGGATTGTCCATCAATTGGTCAAGTCACTCTCTAGGTTTTTGGGAACCACCCTGCCTGGTGTCAGGAAGCTGTGACCCCCTGTGACTTAGGCTGAGTGAGAAACCTCTGGATCAGGAGCCACTAAGGAGACAAAACTTATTCCCCTGGTATGAATGCTACCTGTTTGTTCTGCCCCTGGCCTTTAGTGCTAGATCAGTTTCCAATGACGGGTAACAATTCTCTAGGATAGAGAATGGACCTAAGACAGGGGCTGATCTCGTAAAGGCCTCTGTGGAATAAGTATCACAAGACTGTGGAAATAAATGAAGGGGCTGTGGAAAGGAAGGGGTGATCGGCATCTACCCCTGCCCCCTCTTAGCCTGAGTCTTTGTACTCAAATGTGAGAAATCCAAGTCTCCTTGCAGCCAGAGACTCCAGAGCTTAGCAAATAGCCAAAGGGGCCAGCTGAGACCAGAGACAGTGGACCCCCGGGGTAATCAGGCCTGGGACAAAGAATATGCAAGTTTCTGTGAGATCTGTTTGCTGGAGGATGTTATTAACTTGGAATTTGAAGGCACAGTTAGGAATCCTTTAAAACCTGTAGTCTTTTCATATGATAAAACTCCAATCTTTGCCTGGAATCACAACAGAAACTATGTTAACATCCTTGTAAGATACGTGTTCCCTTTGATCCCTTCTGCCAGACTGTCAATCCACAATCTGTGACTGCTTTCTGAATAAAAAGCCACTGGCACAGAGAATGAGGCTTTTCCCCAAAGTAGGGTAGCCTGGAGCAGCTCAAAGAATTGGAGAGTGAGCACTCTGTCTCTGACTTCCACTCAGAAAACTGTTTCTGTGCATGATTATTTCTAGTATGTTTAAGCGTGTTCATAGTTGGGAAAGGCCCGGGTTCTGCATGCAACAGCAATTGATTAAAGTGAGGTTTGAAAATCGCTATAGTTAGTCAGACAGCCAGGTGATCTAAGCGAGGTAGAAAAATCGCCTACACTAGGTCAGCAGGATTGCTGGTCAGTCTGGATCATCCTTTTCATCCTCCAGCTCCAAGTCATCCATTTTCTGGAACAAAGACTCATCTACCTCCACACTGTTTCTAGCATCCTCCAAGAACTGGGTATCAGATGTAACCAGGTATGATCTATTTCAAATAGCTGTTTCCCACTCAGTTTATTTTTCCTGATTGTTTTTCTACATTCATTCATTTCTTTTTATTTTTTTCTACTTTTTAATGCAAATTATTTTATTGTAGTTAAATTACAGTTGTCTGTATTTTCTCCCCACCCCTCCTCTTGCCTCATTTCTTTTTAATTTCTAAGAGTTCTGCATTAAACTAGGCTTTCCAACTTAAGAAATTCTCAATTGTAACAGAAGTGCCATGACATAATTGCTCTTCAGCTTCTTCTCCTTTTTCTGCTTACTTCTTTTCTTTTTCTCTTCTAGTTTTTATTTGATCCACTATTATATTTAATTTTTCTTGCACAGCTGTCACTAAAGTAAAGATCATCACTATACCAAAGTTTTCTCCTCCTGTAATGCTAATAATTTTAAAATACTGAGACATCATTATCTCCTAGATTTTCCTGGGAGAATATTTCATAAAGAGGGGCTTCATCTGGATATTTATGACTATATGTAAACTTGAGGGTAGTCTGGATAGTTTCATCATTTTCTCCAGCCTCAGATGTCACAGTAATGGTGAGGCTGGGAGGATTTTCTGATAATACTGTAAAGGGGTAGGGGTAGATGGACTCCAGAGCCTCCAGCTCTTTGCACAGCTCCTCACTGGAATCTGCCATCATGGCCCTCGCTGCTGTCCTTGGATTGCCCAGACACCCAGGCAGTGCATTACAGCTGGGACCAGTTCATGCTTCATTTTTCTCACCAACTCTTGCTCATAAATTCCATGACATCATCACCCATAAATCCTTTCAACTACTAGTCTCAATGTACCTTGGGTTCCCATGGGATGAACTAAACAATTCACAAGTTCTGTTCCTTCTTATATCCCTATTTTCCTCTCCCACAAGTTTATCATTGCCTCTCACCAGAAAAGTTACAGTCCCATGGCACTACCACTAGATTTATCTTATCATCTGAACAATACAGCCCCCAATTTAAAGACCAGCTTATTGAAAATAGTCTGTGAACTTTAGGTTTCTCTTTCACAATCTAGTCCCAACACTTTTTTTCCCTTCTAACCTCTTATACCCACTCTAGATTTCTCACTTCTTCTCAAACCTATCTGGATTTTTCCCAGCTCTTTGTAATTTTTTGTACTATTCTCTCTGCTTAGAGTTGTGCTTACATTCCCTCCAACCCATAACCCTTCATTTCAGCCAGTTGAAAATGTGCTCATTGTCCTAGGACCAGTGCCACTGCCACTTTCTCCCACGAAGCATTTTCCTGTGATTCAAGCAGAATTAACCCCTGGAGGTTCTGTGACTACACAAACACTTTGTGATTATGTCTACTGTAGCATTTATTAGGACAGTGAATGTTACCTGCCCATGTTCACTCATTGAGGATGCTCCATTTCTTTAATACTCACAGACTTAGCACATGGTGCCTAGCATGTAGTACAATATATACTAAAAATTGTTAGATGAAATGAACTGAGATTCAAGGAGTTTTTTCTTGACTGTGATTTAACTATAGTGAAATGTGGATGTAGGCAAGGACAATGCATATCTACTCCCTTAGGAACACTGCCTCATAATCATTTTTAAAATTTTTCTATTTTATCAAAGAGCCTTAGAAACTGCTCCTTTTCAAAGCTCTACCAAAGTATTAGTTTTCTAATTAATTATTTCAGAGGGATAACTATTGCATAAATCAATTCTCACTTAGTTTGATCATGATCACTAATGAAATAAATTGGAGATCTGTAGTCCCAAAGAGAATGTTTTCAGATGAATAATATATTTTATTTGTCAGCAGTCCTCAGGCTCAATTTATAGTGAAATTAGCTGAAAGTGGATTGAAAATAATTGTCAGCTCATTGTCAGTCTGCATTTCTAAGGCCTTGAATAGATTGAATGACGAAAGGTAATTTTGTTTTTCTTCATAATTGCTTCTGAATAATAACAGAACTTTTGAAAGAAAGCATGAGGCTATGCATTTTGAAAATTTCAGAGAAAATGCAAAGTTTGGGTTGAATGCCAACGATTCTCAATATGTCAAATGCAACAGAATTAACATTTCTAGGGTTCTTTACAGTCTGTTCCACTAAAACTGCCTACAATAGATAACATGATTTTAGACATGAAATATGAAATATACAATTTTACGTGTCAACACTGAAGTTAGGATCTCAGTTCAATTACTTTTATGGGAATTTCTGAAAGGGGTTAAAATGCAAAATGCTCTTTTCTTTTTAAATTTTTAGAAAAGTTTTCAGTTATTTATATTAGTATCATGTGTACAGCATAGTGGGTAGACATTTATGTAACCTACAAGATGGTTCCCCAATAAGTCTAGTATCTACCTGACATCATACGTGGTTATTATACTATTATTGACTACATTCCCTATGTTGTACTTTATATACCCATAAGCAACAATGGTGAAGGAAGAAATCCAACTTGGTGAAAGACAAAACACAACAAGTTCAGCTTTCTGTCATTTATTTACATTTATTTTCAAAGTGAATTAAGACAAAGGAGGTTATTGGTCACTGTAATGCCATAAATCACTGACTATTAAAATGTCCCCAAGAACTGTGCTATCAGGCTTCAGACCACCATTTCACAGTGTTTATTTTTTTTATTTTTTATCCTCATCAGATGATTTTTTTATTGCTCAATTACAGTTGTCTCTACTTTCCCCTCATTACTCTCCCCCTGCCCTACCCACCCCCTCTTCCCACAGTCAATCTTCCTCCAACCCTGTTGTCTTTGTCTATGTGTCCTTCACACATGTTCCTTGATGACCCTTCCCCTTCTTTCCCCTGTTACCCCCCACAGTGTGTTGTATGGAATGAAACCTTGATGTTCACCCCACAAAAGGGCTCCATGGTTCAAATAAGTTTGGAAGTGCTGCACATTATTTCTACCTGTTAGAGAACTATAATGCACATGAACATGAGAAATACCTGGAGAAGTCCTGCAATCGAAAAACTGTAACTTTGATCAAGTATTTCACAAAGGTATTGGCCTATGGATACCACTTGACACCTTGTGGAGCACTGGTGTTCCCCAGGAAGACTGTCTGAGCAGTGGTGCACTGGATAACAGTGCTGGCTGGTTATGCAAAAGGGTCTTGTCTATACACTTAAATGTAGTCCATTCATTCCCTGGGGCTATATATGGGAGAGGAGTATATGCCTGATCCTGTGTGTCTGTGAGAGACCAACACAGTGACAAAGCTGTCTGGTGCAGAATGGGCAAGAAACATGAGGAGAGATATGATGGTTTATATTAAGAGTGGATCTGCTAAGTGCAAGTTGGAAAATTAAGTATTGCTACAGAGATACCCTCAGTTGTCAACACATCCAGTAGGAAAACTGAACATCCACCCTTTTCTAAGTAATCTATGATGTATTTCCTCCCTGACAGCCTTTCCAATAGGTCCCAGAGCTGAGTGCAACATTCTTTACATGAGCTACAAGTGGCTGCCTGCTCTGGCCCAAGCTTACAACCTCATGTTTGTCTCACACTGCTCCCTCTGTTGTGTTCTATGCCACATCTTTCTGATATTCTTTCAGATCTTCCAGAGGTCAAGCTTTTCTCACCTCAGTGCCTTCTACAGGCTTGTCTCTGTGAACCCCTCTTTGCTATTTCTGACTTTTGAGGGGATGTTGTGCTGTAGTCTCCAGATCAGATCAGGTCTTCTTGTGGAACACTGTAGTTTTTCCTGGTAGCGTTTATTGCCAATAATTAATTATACATGAGGATATTTGTTAACATTGTATTGGGATATAACATATACCCAGTAAAGTGCCTGATGCTGAAGAGTGTTAACATGTGTGTACATCCAAGGAACTACTACCCAGATCAAGCTACAGAATGTTTCCAACGTCCCAGAAGACTATGCCCCCTTCCACATAAATGACTCTCCTTTTTAACTTTTATCACCAGAGACTAATTCTCCTGTTCTTGGCCTCCTTACACTATTTTGACTATGGGATGGTTCACTATTTTGACTATGGGATGGATCCAGATTGTTGTATGTAGTAGTATTTTATTTTGATTGTTGTAGCATTCCACTGTATGAATGTACCACAATTTATTTATTCTAAATATTTTTCACTCTCTTCCTATCTGTACTTTAAACTTCATGAAGCTTCAGACATTGTTCTTAGGTGTCATATGGTGCCTGGAAAAGAGAAGGAACCATGCTTTTTGTTGAGAATTTGAGTGGTTTGTGTATTTTTGGTATTGACATTAATTTTCTTATTGGCTAATGCAGTCCTCTCATTTTATGGGTGAAGACTCAAGACCTGAAACATAAAGAAGTGATGGCAATGTTGAAACAAATCCTCAGATCCAGCCATATACAGTTTTGCAGCTGCACCCCAGGAAATGCCAGATTGCCAGCAAACCACAAGAAGCTAGGGAGAGGCAAGGAAGGATTCCCCTACTAGTTTCAAAGGGTGCATGGCATGCTGACAATTTGATCTTAGACTTCTAGTCTCTGGAACTGTGAGATAATGAATTTCTGTTGATTTAAGATGCCAAGCTTGTTGTCTTTTGTTATATGGCAGCCTAGGAAACTGATACAGAGCATAAGGAGAAGGAAAACCACAGGTCTCCCCACTACCCTTCCGGTTTATTACACCGTTGTAGTGCCCTTGAGGATGCGCCTCTCAGATCTCTCATGCGATGAGTGCAGTTTTCCAAAGGCCCAGGTGCTATGCTCTGATCTCTTATTGCATCAGGACCATACTCCTATGATCCAGTGACTGAGCCAGGAGGGATACTTGCAACTCTTCTGGGCAGCTTTGACTTGAGGACTTCTTCCTTCATCTCTCTAAGTTCCTTCATGAGCTGGGAAAAAGGGGTGGGGTGGCTGCAATGGATGATCTTGGCACCTCAACCTCAATAATGCAAGTGACCCACCAATGAAGTGGGAGCATTTTGCCACATAGCTGCACACATGCACGATCCAGTATCCTGAAAGGCTGAACATCAGTAGGGGCCAGAGGAACTACGCCACACCACCAGGATGAGCCAGAGGATCAATGACAAGGTTTGGGTTTGCAGATATGTCTGTCACCCTACAGCAACTTTGAAAGCATAGTAGAGGCTGCTTCGCTTTTTCTGTCTCCAAACTTCACACAGATTCCTCTTGTTGCCCTCACCCAGAACCACACAGGAAAGGGGATTGTAGCCTCCACTTGGCTAAAGTGCCACAGTACAAACCACTATCATTGATACTCCGCATTGTTTCAGCAGAGAAGCTCTTACAGTGTTTTTCTTGGAGTGTATACAACTGACTACTGATACTCTGGCAAAATAGAGGACACAGGAGGGGACTCTAATTAGTAGTTATTACCCATTCTCTAACTTCTTGGCTTGGGGCACAGAACTGCATCTGTGGACCTATGTTGCAAGGGGTTCTACAGTTAGGATTCTGGCCCTTTCAGTGTCTCCAGAGAATAATGCTCTGATTTATTGTGGGAATCAAGGAATTAACGACCCAACTGTAACAGATGGGGGTGGAAGGATTAGGGATGTGTCCAGGGGCTCTAACAGAGGTTTTCAGACAGTTTACCTATTGCCAGAGCCTTATTCTGGTTCTCAAGCTACCTGGTACCTCAGCCCCAAGGCTTTCAGAGTTCTAGGTGGCAAACCACTGCCCACCATCCCCAAGCAGGCACTGAGGCATTATTGTTCCTCCTTTCTGTGAAGCCAGATTCTAGCCCTCCATCTGTTTTCCACTTCCAAAAATTTGTTGATATTTTTTATTTGCAGTGGCCCACTTCCATCCACTCTAGTCTGTCATGTTACCATGGTCCTTGCAGGTTGAACTCCTTAAAAAATATTTTCTTTCCATTTTAGTTGTGTCTCAGAAGGAAGTAGCAACCAGTACATGTACTCAACTCACCATTTTTAACACAGAGTATTCACATTCACTCCTTAACCCCTGTCTCCTGGCCTTGTTTCTCACCACCCAATAAACTCCTGGTGTGAGTCTCCACCAACCTCTTAATTGCCAAGTCAATACACTGTTTTCAAACCTCATCTTTTGGACCTCTCTTCACTACACTGTCACCATGGCTTCAATTACCATGCTTATACAATGGTTCGTAAATCTATATCTTCATTTGTGCTAGGTCAGGCTTCCTTGTTACAAGTAACAGAAACCTGATTTAAGTTTGCTTAAGAATAAAAGGGAGATTTATTTGCTCATTTATGTAACTGAGGACTCAGCCAAGATGCTCAAAAGCTGTGTACCCTTAGGGATTTGTTTCTCTCAGCATTTCAACTCTATTTTCCTCTACATTGGCCTTATTCTCAGACAGGCCCTCTGTACGTGGTAACAAGTTGGCCACAGGATGCTCCATGACTTTGCTGTCCCCAATGCCTCAAGATTTCAGAGGAAGAGGGTGTCTCTTTCCCCATAGCCAAGGTGAGGTCCTTGTGGAGCATGTGGCTTTGCCAGGCCTGCCCAGGGCCCCTCTCTGGCCCCTGATGGAAGAGGTGAGTCAACTTCATCTGAACCACAGGGACTGAGCAGGACTGCTATGGCATAGGAAGAGAAAAGTGAGTTGCTAAAGGACAGGTGGGTTGGGAAAGAAGAGGTGAAGACAGAGAGATATTGTGTTCCTTTATTCAGTTTAACTGAGGAGTGTGGATCCAGAGCACCAGGGCTTTTGTCCTGGCTCCACTGGCTTCTTATTCCTCGCCTGCAAAAAGAGGAGGCTGGACTCGTAAGATGCTCCAGCTGACATAGTCTTAATTTTAATTCTGTATATCATGAAATCTATAGTATAGAACATTTAAAGGTCTCTCTTGGCACAGTCTGAGGATCAGGAGAACGTGGTGTTTAAGAGCATGAGCTCTGGATCAGACAGTCTGTGTATATCTGTCTCCTCAGGACTGCTTCATGGGTTTGTGGCCTGTGTAGTCTCGGCGGACTCCATGTACCGAGAGCCCCACACTTGACTGAATGCTTTGCTATCATAGTCTTGAATTCTTGATGGTTATGTCTTTGAATTTATGTTTTGTAAGTGAAGGCTGACGGGATGTTGGAGTGTGCACGTGAGCAGAGAAGATGAGCTCCTATGGGTGTCTGCTGTGTCTGTCACCTCATCCCTTTATAGAGTCCACAATGCCCATGAGCACAGTTCTGGTGAGCCCATGATATGTGGAAGTTCAGTGACACTCAGAGTACATACAAGGTAAGCACGTTATGTCTATGACTGATTTTCCATTTGAACGAGAACTTGCTTTGAGTACAGAAAGAAGGCAGTAGCATACTGAAAAACATGAATGACAGGGAACCCTACCAAATCCTTTCTTATATTATTTCTCTGTATTAGCAACCACTTCTGCTGTAAACAATGACATAGAAGGAAAGAGAATTATTATAATTCCTTTTCCTTTCAGTTCTTTGCTCGTCAGAAAGCCAAAAGTAGAAAGTGCTGTTAGAGTGTGCACGCATCAAGTGTAATAGAAACAGTTGAGTTAGTCTGTGCAGCATTTCCGCTCTTCTGGCAGGAGCAAACTACGTTTATATGATGATGTAAGCTACAAAACAACAAATTGTGCAACTTTGGCTATTTTGCATAAGACTTAAATGCTCTTATATTTACATTTAAAGCTGACATGCACAATATAAAAATCAGTGATAAATTTACACTAACAACTCAAAATTATTATTTTTTGCTTAGAGTGACATTAAATAGCAAATTAGAAAATCACAAGTTCAGGAATAGATTAGGAAGAAAGTAAAAAGGCTTATATTTTAGTACCTTTAATGGCACTTTTGTCTGCTATTAGAATAAGAGACCCCATATTTTCATTTTGCATTGGACCCTGTAAATTATATAGCTAACTCTGCATCTGCAAATTACTTTTCTTCTCAGGAACTTGGTTTCCTTAATTGCAAATGGGCACAAAAAGTGTCTCCATCATTAGATTGTCTCAAAAATGAACAGTGCTTGGCACTCAGCAATCATTCAACAAACGTGAGATTTATTATAAAGATGAGTTAGTATAAAGTAAATCTGTAGGTTATCAAACTTAACTTTCCCTCAATCATGACTTTATGTAAACCAAGTTAGTTAGCTAGTTTCCTGTTTCATACTTTTCCTATGTTGGTGTAATAGGAATATTTCACTGTAATTTGTAATGGACTGACTTAACTTACCACTTAGATGATGTCATTAAATTAGTCAACAGAAGAGTATAGTCAGTGAAAGGACAAATAAAATAAAAAAAATATTTTAGGAAGAGAACATTGAGGATCAAACTTTTCAAAATTCAAATAAAACCTGAGCAGTAAGGATGAAACTATTGTTCATGTTAAAAAAAAAAAAGACAGAATAGGTTGTTTTCCACTTGTCAACAACAGATGGCGATGTAGCTAAGCAAATGGAGAATATTGTTCCTGCTAGAGAAATTTTGTGATCAAGTGTGAGGAAGTAAAAGTATAAACAACATATGGAAAACAATAAATATTTTAATTATGTGTTTTAATGACTGAATATTGAATCTTTGTCTTCCCCTAACTCACAACAGTGTTATGAAAGCTATTTAGTAAGTGGTTGTAAAAGAAATGATTAATTATTTACAGTAATAATTAGAATAGCTTACATGCTTATAATCATAAAATGGTTTTCAAAAGTAGATGGATGCAAATGCAAAGCAAGTCACTATTCTGCTGTTGCAAGGATATTATGGTGCCTTTTTTAGGAAGATTTCTATTATCATTCCACACTGTCTGAATTTATTAAACAGGTACTTTTATGCATTTATTCCATCAAGTTGCATTCTAGTTGCATTCCAATACAAAATCATGTATCTATCTTTTTAAAGGATTCCTTGTCTTACTTATTGGAAATCATGTATATAAGGGTAATGTGAAAGCTTCCTTATGTGGGGAAACACTTTGCAAAGATCTCAATGATAGAACAAACCCAAACCAAATCCTGGACCAGAGGAAGAAAGCCTCCCACTTGAGTTTCAGTTTCTAGCATCTGATTCTCATATATAAAAACAAAACTAAAAAGCAAGTGTATAAGCCCAAACTTCTTTTTCTCCTCCTTCTCATTCCATGTTTCAAATCTCTTTGAACTGCCTCATGTCTTCAGGATATAATGAAATCCCTGGCTCTGGAAGGAAGCCACGAAAGGTAGATTTCAAGATCTTTTTCTTTTTTGTCTGCTAGTAGCAGAGCTAATGCAGTTTACTTATTAGATGAGTCACCATGGATACTGATGCACTCAAGCCAAGTCTACCCGAGTGAGGGGAATTGGAGAATTGAGGCAATTATCTTCATAATTTAAATAAACAGTGTCCCCCTTGTTTTTGTTTCGGTTACCTGAATTTTTCAGGTGAATGTCTAATTTTAGTTTTGAATTATTAGAGGTAGTGCTTGCCTCAACTCTCCTATTAAATTTACTAGCAGAGCTCTGGACTTCTTTGCTGTGAAACACTTTAAGAGCATTTACCCAAGGCAAATGTATTCTTGTGCTCTCTGTTTTATCATCCCAAGCATTTCTAGCATTGGGTAAACAATGAGAATAACTCAGGTCTAGGATGAAATATTTCTGAAGAGTGGACAGTGTTCAGATCTGGAAATGGTTGCTTAAAGAGATCATATATTTTCAATCAGACAAAGACATTCATAATAACATGTTTTTCCTAAGAATATGGCCCCCGGCATGGTTTTTCCACTGGCCCCTGTCCAAGACACAACCTGTACTGGCACTTCCAATTGGGATTTTATGGTTGCTGTTGATTGCCTCTCTTAAACCCCTTTCTTCTCAGGCCACTTCCCAACTTAGTCAGTGGGAAGTCCCCCATTTACTACCTGGAACTTAACGCTGATGAACATTCTATGGAGATAGAAGAGCTTTGTAAGCATAAGACATGACTGTTATTTCTAGGTAACAAGGCACCATATTATTGTTACTTAATACCCATATTCAATGTCTTAATTATTTAACACCTTTTTTCTGTAAGCCACTCTTTTTGTTAAGGTTCAGAAAGAACCCTAGTGATGGCTATAGTATGAGCCCCAAAGGGGCTATGATCTGCACTTCTTGTCACACTGTGCATATATGAAGACTGAATTTTTGCCACTGTGTTTTGCTCTGTGACTCAGCATTGAGGACTCCAAAGGTTACCTTATCTCTAATTTCTTCCCACTCTCATCAGGAGATAGCTCTATGATGTGTTCAGGGGTCAAATGTTTGTCTGATTAGACAGTATTTTGTAGGCAGAAGGATTATATGACAGAAATGGACATTAGCAGTTGACGGACCTGGGTTTGAGTATCATTCTTTCACTTCAATGTTGTATTCTTTGTGAATATGGCTTATCTTCCTTGAACTTCAATTCTTGTTTCTGTGAAACAGAGATAATAATACAGATCTTGCAAAGTAGTGATTGGAAATCACTTATATCAAGTGTCTGGCACTAGGTATGTGTTGAATGTTAGCCATTATTAGAATTTCTCTTCACTTGACAGGGGCAGATATTTTTATTCTATTACCATTATGCTTCATTCTATTTTTCCCACCTTCACAGGATTTTATCCATCAGTGCTCATTTTCTAAAGATATGTGTTCCCAACAGTACAACATGTAGTGCTGTGACTCTGCATTTAATGAATTGTTCTCTCGTTAAGAAAGAACATGAAAAAGGGTAATAATACTAATAGCTAACATATATTGAGAATTTTACTCTGTGTCATACTTTGTGCTGAATGCTTTACAAATTGGATCTCATTCCATCATCATAACAGTCCGTTAAACAAACACTTTTATTGCCCTCTGTATTATACAGGCGAGGAAAGTGAGGCTCAGAGAGGTTGGGAAACTTGCCCAAGGTCAAGGTCACACAGGTCAGCATGGTGAAACAGGGACTTTATCTCAGGCCAACTGACTCTAGAAACAGAGCCTTTAACCACTCTTCTTACATGTTCATATGGGCAGTATTAAGGGGTGCAAACAAAGGGCAGTTCACTTTCATAAAACGGAGAGATCCTCGTAGTGTGGAATTCACCTGAAAGGTTTTTTTTGGAGGAGAGTACATTTATCTGAGTCCCACAAGGCTATATTTATTTCTTTTATTTTATTACTGAATTACAATTAGCATGTAATATTGCATTAGTTTCAGGTGTACAACATAGTGATGTTCACATGCATACACATTACAAAATGATTACCACAATAAGTCTAGTTATCATCTGTCACCATACAAAGTTAGTGCACCATTATTGACTATTTTATCCCTGCTATACATTACATCCCCACAACTTGATTTATTTTCCATGTGGAAATTTGTACCTCTTCATCTCCTTCACTGATTTTTGTGTCCCCATGCCATCTCCCTCCCCTCTGGCAACCACCGATATGTTCTTTGTATCTATATATCACCGTATCTATGAGTCTGGTTTTGTTTTGTTTTGCTTTCTTGTTTGTTTTGTTTCTTAAGATTCTGCGTATAAGTGAAATTATTCTTTTTATGTCTGAGTAGTATTCCATTGTGTGTGTGTGTGTGTGTGTGTGTATGTGTGTGTGTTCTTTATCCATTTATCCATTAATGAACACTTAGGTTGTTTTCCTATGTTGGCTACTGTAAATAATGATATAATGAACTTGGGGTACATGTATCTTTTCAAGTTAGTGTTTTCATTTCCTTCAGATAGATTACCAGAAGTGGAATTGCTGGATCATATGGTAGTTCTATTTTTACTTTTGAGGTACTTCTACACTGCTTTCCACAGTGGCTGTACCAATTTCCATTCCCAAAAACAGTGTGCAAGGCTTCTCTTTTCTTCACATCCTTACCAACACCACACAAGGTTGTTTTTACAAGGTAATAGTTAAAAAAATAAAAGGTAATAGTTAATGGTAAAATGTAACAATCACAAGAAGGTGAATTAGAAGTTCCCAATGAAACCACATGTCCATCATTTTTCTATTTGAGTTTATGCCAGGGACTGAATCTTCCCAAGTAATTCACTGCTGGTCAAGGTGTCCCCTGCATCCTGTGATCTCATTTTTCTTACATCAATCATTTGGACCTCATTGTTTAAAGAATCAAAGAATTTTTGTGCTGGAAGGGATGCCAGGAGTCCCATTGTTAGCCCCAGAAAGCTGGTGCGAATTGCCCAAGACAACACAGCTGGCCAAGCTAAAAATCACGCCTCCTGACTACCACATGGGTCCTCTTTCACTTTGTGACATTGGGCCCCTGCCTTTTATGGCATCAGGGATGGGGGCGGGGGAGGTTTTACAAAAATTCTTCTAACTCTGTTTCAAGTGCTTAGCATGTGGCCTTATTTAATACACATTTCCTCTCAGATATCTTCCTTATCTCAATTAGGGCAGTACATATTTACCAAAAGACATTATTGGTCAGTCTCCATCTTCCTCATCAAAATGACACTCTATTGTCTTGCTTACAAACAAATAACAATATGCTGAGGGGTCCCTTTCTTCTACTGAAAAGTCATGCTTCCCCCCAAACTGGAAGCAAGGAGTGTTCACACTCAAAATCCTGAGGGTTTGATTAGATTTTAAAATTGGCCATACATTCTCTTTCTGCCACCCAATATATTGTGTGTTCAGCTGGAGACTCTTTGTTTTGAAATAATGTCTTTATTTAAAACAAAAAATCAGAGTCTGGTTAAACAAATGCATAAACAGGTATCAGATTCCGAGTGACTTCTTCCAAAATACAACCTCTTGCCTGCTGTCAGTTGGTCCCCGCTGAGTTGTTTGATGCATTCACTGCATTTTATATTACTTAATGCAGCTTATGTATCTGCCAATAAATCTGAAATACAGGTCACAGAATATGTGGCTCAAGGAAATCCATAAAGTAGTAGAGAGAGGCTTCACTAACTGCATCAGATTGCCAAAAACTGAGGTCATTTCCTCTTGCTAAAAATGTAGAGCTTCATAAATTATTTTTATCACCTCCAGAGCCAAGCAAACAGTTCTGCACAGATGCCAAAGAGGTTTCATTGCTTTTTTTCTCCTAAGCTGAAAATATTTTTCTCAAGTCTTCTGCAAAATGATTATGGGTTTGTTTTTCTAGTTTATTTACATCCATGTAATTCTAGAAACAGAAACACAATAGCGTCTGGCCAGGATCTTCAATGAAAGTGACACAGGAGAAGATGCTTCTGACCTAGGTTTAATTACTCCCATGATTGGGAGTTGACATTGTTTCCTTTAAAACATTTTAAAGCAGATGTTAGGTATGCAGAGACAGTAAAAATGAGCAGCGAACATTCAGTGAAGAACTTTATAGAAAACACTACTGAATTAACTTACAGTACATTTGTTAAACATGAGCACCTCTAATAATGACATTTCATTTAACAATGCCCTTTGTCTTTTCAGTTCATCAGTTGCCTATTTCAGTAATGAACTGCAGTCATACCATTCTGATTTTCTCCTAATGTAAAGGCTCAGCTCACTTCACTGCCAGTGAAGCATGATGCTATTATTCAGTTCCTAGCTTAGGAAAAGAGCTATAGAATATATCACAATTCTAATTGGCTAACAAATATTAAACCTTATGATTGTTAAGGGCACCCAGTGCTTCTGTTTAGCTTTTGATAGGGATAAGTAAAATAAAGAAAGGGAAACGATTTGAAGGGGAAAAAAAGGTTGACTTATATACTTTATGAGCAGTAACCCAAGTATCCATTGAAAAAATATGAGCACACATTATATTTAATAGTGCAAATGTTATCTTAATTCTTTATCAACAATTCATGCAGATAGTTTAATACCAAACATTTTAGGTAGGATTAACAATCTGTGAAACAGAAGGTTTAGCAAATGAGAGATGGAATTTGTTCTACCTGCAGCTGCAAGAGGAGGCAAATGTAAGCTCCTGGAAGCCTGGGTCATGCATGAGACATTCTTTCTCTGCCAAGAAAATGCAGGCAGATTTGGAAAATATTATGGTTATTGTAGCCCTGATTTATACTTCCCATGGAAGGTAATGAAGCCTATGTCCAAACTTATTTTTGTCCTTTTGCAAAGATTTCCTGGGAATGAAAGATAGGTGCCTTCCTTGTTTTTCTTTTTCCATGTGGCAGAATCCCCTAAAGCATCCCCCCACCTTTTGAACTCACCAAAACATCTCATTAGTAAAAGCAGGATTCAGCTCACCACAATCTTTCCCCAGCTGAGGCAAAGCTGCACAATTTACAATAGATCTTTGGAAAACTGCTTTTTACTGAGTGCTGCTGCATCTATAGATCTCTCTCAATTACCCACAGTAAATTTAGGCATTGTACAAGAGCAAATTTTACAGTCCATGAAGAGATGAAGTGAAATCTAGATGAAATTCATTGTGACAGATTCCCAGTTAGTGCTCTGATGTGTCTGTATTACAGAAGATAGACATTCTATTAGCATGGAAGCTCCCATAATGGACTGTGAATCATCTCAGGTAATAGAGATGCCAAGCAGAATGACTGAAAAGCACTATTGAATTCCATTAGAGCTCTTTGTTTTTAAATCAGTCATTTCTTGTGAATAACCAACTATACACTTCTTGACCCTATCACCAAGTGATAATTGTGGACTAATATTACAATACATTAATCTGAGTTACTGTGCAATTAGCGTTTCAGTCATAGGCTGATTTGGGGTTTCCTAAATGCAAAGGCCTATTCCTCTGGACACTGGAACTTATATTACAAAAATGCAGTTTCAGAAATGGGCTTATCCATGATTTCATTTTTAGTCCTGTTTCAACATCACTGGAATCGTTCCTTGGACATACTGGATACAAGAATTTTGTATTGTAACTTTGTGACTTCCCACCCTTATCCTTTAAAGATTTCCCTTGCACCAGATAAGACATTCAAGGCAAAATAATTATTAGAGAGGTAAGTCTATAAGGAAATGATTTTAAATAAGCCAGGTTAGCTAGTTGTTATTTTTTTTAAATCTTAAATGTGTAATTAATCACTAGGAAAAAAAAAGAACATCACATTCGGCTACACAAACAGCCCCACCTATTCTATCAATCAAATATGATTGATCAGACTTAGTAATTACTTAGATAATTAGTGCAGGGTTTAGGTTTGTGCAGTACTTCGAAGCCTTCAGGATGCCTGCATAATTATCACTTGTACAGAAGATCGTGTTATGTGAATTATTCTATTCAGTTATAACATAAACATGGAACACTTAGAATAGACAACCTGAATAGCACACTGTTCTTAATTCAATGCATGTGATAAAAATGCAAAAGCTTGTCATGAGGCAAAACTGTTTTTTTTTTTGCCAAAGGCTCTGATGTTAACATATATACATTGAAAACAGAACAAATCTCTTCTTGTGTTTAGTGTCTTCCAACTGAGTTACAAGGCAGGAGACAGGTCGTTCTGAAAGGAGACTCTAGTATCCAAAGTGCAACAACATCAGTCGATACGCCTCACTATTTTCCCAGGGGCAACTTTAAAAAGAGTTGACTTTACATCTTCTGTCTACAATCATCTATTTTCACACCAGGATGTGAAAATAGATTATCCTCATCATGGGAGGACCCGAGAATACTGCCTCAACATGAGGCTCTCTCCTCAATGTTGTAATGACAGGTGTAAGATTAACTTTGTTAGGTGTCTAGCCATTCATGCAAACTAAATTAAATTAATGGAACAAATTTCTCTCGTAATTAAGATAAAAATTCATGTCAGCTGTAACCTTGCTGTACACTAATTATATACAAATGATTTATCATCTGCTTCGCCCAGAATATTAATCCTTACCTCATTGATAACTGCAGCCAGTGTTAAGAGATGAGAGTTGATTAACTATGACAGATTGGGCAACCACAGCCCTCAGCGCTGGCACAACCAGTGAAACCAATAACACTCAAGTAGCTTTCCATGTTTAAAATGCATTCCCATGGAAACAGATGCATGCTTAATGAAGGATACTGAGATTATTTTCAATAATGACTAATATTGGAACAGTGGGCAGAACTGATCAATAACAATTAACCACTTAGTCTGCTAAAGACATGGTTAGAGAAAGGAGGTTATTTACACATTAGGAGAACCTTATTCAAAAACGAGTACTCCATAATGTCTCTATGCTGTACTGTTACTCTTCCTTCCTAACTGGGGAGGTGGGGAGCTCCATGGTGGAGGGATGGTAATGTGCCAAGTGCCCTCCTGTCATATTTATTTATCTTTATTGAATTTATTGGGGTGACATTGGTTAATATAATTATATAGGTTTCAGGTGCACAATTTTATAATACATTTTCGGTACATGGTATTGTGTGATCACCACCCCAAGTCAACTCTCTTTCCATCACCATTTATCCCCATTACCCTTGTCTACTCCCGAAATCCCCTTTCCCTCTGGTAATCACCATACTGTTGTCTATGATTTTCTTTTTTTTGCTTACTCCCTTCATCTTTTTCACGAAGCCACCCAACTCCCCTCCACTCTGACAGCTGTCAGTCTGCTCTCCGTAAATCTGTTTCTATTTTTTCTTTAGTTTATTTTGTTCATTAGATTCCACATATAAGTGAAATCATATGGTAATTGTCTTTCTCTGACAGACTTGTTTTGCTTTACACAGTACTCTCCAGGTCAATCCATGCTATTGTAAAAGGTAAGATTTTCTTCTTTTTTTCACAGCTGAGTAGTATTCCATTGCATAAATATACCACAGCTTTTTTATCCATCCATCTACTGATGGGCACCCAAAAAATGGGCAAAGGACTTGAAAAGATACTTCTCCAAAGAGGACATACATATGGCCAGTAGACATATGAAAAGATGCTTAACGTCACTAATCATCAGAGTCATGCAAATTAAAATCACAATGAGATACCACCTCACACCGGTCAGAATGGCTATCACCAATTAATCAACAAACAATAAATGTCAGTGAGGTTGTTGAGAAAGGAAATCCACATCCCTTGTGCACTTTTAGTGGGAATGTAGACTGGTGCAGCCACTGTGGAAAGCAGAGTGCAGTTTCCTCAAAAAATTAAAAATGGAACTGCCTATGACCCAGGGATTCCTGTCACCTCTTAATGCCTGCTTATGAAATGAGTGGTTGATGTTGCCAGCGGTTCTTTGGATGCTCTCAAGATAACTGCCAAATGTATCAAGGAAAGTCCCAAAGCAACTGTGACCATGAAACTAATATTGCTTTGTAGAGATTTGCTGTGATGGAAAACTTCACTGCCAAGGCGTAACTCAATTGTATAGAAAATTCTTTTGATCTTTCATTGTATGCTCTTTTATTTAATTTTAAAGAGTCCAAGATGAGTTGTGCAGATATTTAAGGAAACTCTCTGCTCTGGACCCTTGTCATACTATTTGGAAAGGGTTTTAATAGCATACATTTAATAATAGATATGGCTTTCAAAGCTATTTGGAAATTTGCACTTTTATTTTGTATTAATTTGAATCACCCCAGGAGTCAAGATCTTGTAATGCTAATTACCAATATAGACTCCCGGAATCCCTGCCCTGACAGTCAGCTTGGAGAAATCCCAACTCCCTGGACCAAAATGTGTTAATAAAAAGTGATTAGCTACTTAGGCCAAGTCATATTATAATAATGCCTTATATTTCCCTTGAATGGGTTACGTGCATTCTTATTTCTCTGGATAAAGAGAATAAGGGTGATGAAAATTAGGCATTTTAACTGGCATTGTTACTAAAAGAATCAAGCTCTTAAAAAAAATAGGGAAATGTTTCTTTCTTTACCCTGCTTAGATTTTAAGACTCTCAAGCTGAAAATGAATACTCAGAAACCTACTCTGCATGTTTGCTAGTCTAATTCACCTCTTTGTTCTGTTGCAGACCTGTGTGTAAACCCATGCCAGCAGCTAATGCTAACTTTAACATGCTATATGTGTGTTGAAAGTTTTAAGGTTAGGTAAAGAAAAGAACGTAATATTTTGTGTCCCTTAGCCCTGTGGTATGGATGTTCCCTACTTAAATCATCAGCCACAGGGTGTATATGGCTGGGACTCCATACAGATGCTAATGAATTTGGAACAACGCTTATGTGGCTGAACAAAAATAGATCCTAAACACTCCTAGTCAAGCACAACAAACAAGAAATAGGCTGACACATTTCTATCAGGAAGGCAACCAGAATGTCAAACTGGTGAATGATATTGGGCCATCTCAGCTCTGTTTTATCATCTCAGCAAATAAATCTAAAGATGATAAACAACCATAAATACCTGTAAAAAGTGCTCTATAAAAATCAAATCTTAACTGTCCCCACATATCCTTCCCATATCACTCTCTCACCAAAACAAACAAACAAGCAAACAAAAAACCTTTTAACACAAAGGTAGTGATGATACCAGTTTTTCTACTACAGGGATTAGAATATTGGGAGGAAATAAAACAACATTCTCAGGGTACAGGCTCATTAGTTTATTTTGCTCTTGTTATTGGAGTATATGTTTGTCACCTTTCCCAAAACACCATGATCTTATCCTAATGCTGAAGGCTTCAATCCTTACCACAATGAAAACAGTTATACCCCAAACCCTGGATGCAAATGCAGTGGAGCAATTACCCTTTCCCTTGTGTTGTCTGAACAACACAATTATTGGGAAGATAATAAGATTATCCAGACTCTTGCTTCTCAAAATTATACTAAAGAACACCAACTGAATACTGTTTCTTATGCACTCATCTTTAAAACAAATAAGGGAAGTAAAAATGTGCTGCTAAGCTAATGAGGACCATGAGACAGATACCTTTTCTCACTTGCCTAATGAGCAAAGTGACAGACAGTGAAACAGTTCACACTTGAGTAATTCTCTAGTCATCAGCAACTGCAGAGGTGCCCCTCCTCTTAGAGCTTTGAGGGAATGGTTGGGAGATGTAATAAATAGACCCTAGCTCTGCTGGCCAGAATAAGTTATCACAGAGAGAGGTCTTAGGCTATGCTCCCTGAGGAAATTTATGTAGAGGATAAAAAAGTTCACTTAAGGCATCTCCAAGCATACATTCAATATAACACAAAATTAAATTAAATTAAATTAAAACAATGGAAAAAAGAATCATCTCCTCCTCATCAAGCCAGCTGCCTAAAGGGGGTGGAGAGGCTAGACCCCCTCCCCATTGAGGTCTGAATGCAGTTTTTAAATGCCACCCCCCCTTGTCTGGGCCTTGCTGTCATGCAGGCTTTATTTCAGGGGAAAGTGGGGAAGGTGGGAGAAGGGTAAGTTCAGTCTAGGATGTGATGGGTGGGGGTGGGTTGTGTGTGTGTGTACATATGTATTTGTATAACAGACAGTTAAAACCAATGTTCTTACTATTTTCAGGGGCCTATGTGAGAATGGGGGCCAGGTAGTCTGGCAGGGGCACTTAAATACTCACCACTTTTTCTGTTTGAGGGAAAGTGACTAAAACTTGCTTTCTACAAACTAGATACTAGGTCCTTTTTATCCTTATTTTATCCCCAAGCTGACATTGGAAGTGAGCTCTGTGCTACTTTAGCCATCTTGTGGGAGAGCGAACTCTGCTAAGCAATTTTCTTCAGCTCAGGTGACCAGTAGCTGAAAGCACTGGCATTCAAATTTCAGTCTACCTGGCCCCAAAGCCCAAGCTCTTTACATTAAAAATCTCATCATTCTCCTCACCAGAGGACCATCGGAGGAGAAAAACTTGAAGGAGAAGCCAGTCAGAGAAATGCAGGGAGCTAGTGGTCCTTTTGAGACACGAAATCTTTGCCTAGAAAAATAATTCTTTGACCCAGGGATTGAGACTTATAATTTTTTCATTTAAATTATTTTATTTACTTTATGAAGATTGTCCTCAATTTATGGAGAGTGACAGAAGTCCAGAAAGTCTTGAAACTAGCCACAGAACACACATAGGAGGGATAAAGCCAGGAGCAGCCCAAGGTTCCCTGATCTCTTTTCCTGCCACCACACTCACTCACCTGTCTGTGTGGAAGTGGTTTGCTGATATGAAAAGAACGCTTAAAGCTGATGCAGTGTGATAGAAACAATGTTCTGGAAACTGTGATAAAGATGTTTTGTTGCTTATACTATATTTGTGTTTGTTGAAAATCATTAGTAAGGAAGCAGTACTTGGAACCCTTCCAACCGGATTGCTATTTAGGAAAACTGTATCCATGAGGAGTTTCACCTGGTTTGCATGAGACAGCTGCCTTAAATCAAAGAGATCTGGACTGGTTAAAGGAAGAAGACAAGTAATGCCTAAAATGTTGGATTTAGTCAAACAAAGGAGGTATGGTTTTGATCTTATAAGAATATTTATTGGTTATTAACCTATTGCTACCCATTACTTGCTAGGTGAAATGTATATATTATCTCTAATCAAAATTGCCACATTAAGGGCATGTGTGTGCAGACGGGGCACTATTTTAATTCTCATTTTACAAATGAGAAATCTGAAGCTCACAATGCAATGTTTCTTACTCATCACTGCCACTTTATCCCTGGATCCTGGCAAGTTGGTGTGACTCAAGGGCCAAAGCTCAACAAAGCTCCCAACAGAGCTCCCAGGACACCAGATATTCCATATGTTCAGTCTTCAGCCATTTGTTTCAATGTCACGTATATCACAAATACATATGGCTTAAAACCTGTTTAAAAGACTTAGCACATTCTGTATCTTTTTATCTTAGTGCTTCAATTACCACAATACCTTTGAAACTAGTGCAGGCCACCAGTTCTGACACTTAAAAGATAGCCTGTTTTACAGGGGCCAGTGCTCCATCTTTTAGAGGTTCTTTATTTAAATTTCTAATCATTTAGAGCATCACTAAAAGATGTCCTCCCTTGCTCCCCATGCATGTTTAACCTAATTAACTATAAATGAGGAAAATCCTACTTACATTAAAAGAAAATGTTAACCTATAAATTATCCCACTCTTTCTGGTGAGGCCAAGGAGCTCTTTAGAAAGCCTAGTCATGTGGGCAGACTCTGTTTCTGTCCTACCCCACACTAGAATGGGCCACAGTCTTCAGTTCATGGTGGGTCCCTTCCTTTGCATTGATTATAGTGCTATTATAACCTCTCAAATTGCCTCCTTTGTGTTTGCTTAAATACTCTCAGGAAACCAGAATAGCAAAGCAGAAAACCCCTAAAATGCCCTCAGGAGCCGCCTGGGATAGAAAAATAGCAAGTTACACCCTAGACTTGCCCTGCAGTACAGGAAATCCTGAGCAACACCTGCCTCTATTGACAGATCTAGCCATAGGAAGACAGAAATATTCCCCAAATATTCTACCTCTGGCTGACCTCCCCCCTCACCATGCTGTCTTCCTTTTGAGCCACTGTATTAGATGGGTCAACACACATGGGGAAAGGTCTTTTCAAAACTCTTGTTAAATGAAGTGCCCATAAATGCATTAATATGAAAGCCCAGATTAATTTATCAAATTAATCCTAGCTTTAACCTTTGAGAGCTGAGGACAGGCCTCTTGCAGAACAGAGTAAGGAGCAGGAAATTGGCTACGGGGCCCTGCTGGGCATGCAGATCATCCCCAGGGGAAGCTGTTGGGGTAAGATCTTGAGCAGCTAATGACCTCAAGGGCCAGCCACAAAGCAGTAAAGACAAGAGGCGGCAGTTCCCAAAGCAGAATTACCCATTCTTCAACTTTTATCTTAGTTGTCCTGCTTTTAAAACATATGATGTATTAGGTTAGACAATTCTGAGGTTGTAATAACTTGGAAAATGCAACTGGCATAAACAATTCTTGATTCTCTCTTCCATGACACCGTTGCTCCTGCTGACCTTCGCTCTGGTTGTAGAGCTCATATCAAACCTCATTTTATTCCTGTAACCCTGGAGGAAGCTCTAATCTTTGGGGGTATTAGTAGAAGGTCCTCGCCCCAGCCTTGCTGTGGGTTTATACCTCCATTCCTACTCTGGGCTCTGTGTGGTGGAAATGGTAGGGGCAGGGGCTGTGATCAAGTCACTGAGGGATGCCTGAGTCCAAGCAGGTTTCACATTCACATGTGCAGTCCTTTCTTGATTATCCACACCAATGATCTGTGACCCAGGCTCAGGTAATCCCAAATAATCAACAGTTCAAAAGGAATTTCCTTTTGATTTTGGAATATGCTCTGATTTTTCCATCTAAAGATCTCCTCCCAGTATGCTTTTCTTGGTGGGATATTAAGAATCATTTATGTTCCTTTAGCTGGGCACTTGGTCTGAGCAATGGCTTAAAGTCAGCTTCAGATTGAAAATTTGCCTACTCCATAGACAAATGATTCCCTTGCAGGCAGTTGAATTTGACAGTATCATATATTGCATGAAGAATAATCCGTCAGGGCCAGTGTTTTTCATTCATGCATTCAATGCATGCATTGAGCTCCTACTGCGTTCTAGGCACTGTACTATGAATTAGAGATATAGAGAGGAAAGATTGAGCCCTAGCTCTTGAGGGAAAGACATTCTAGTGGGACCCAATGGAATAATTTCTAGTATCTTCCTCTGGACCTGCATGTGTCCATTGCATATTCACTTACAACTCCCACTTTTCAGCTTAGCATCTATCTAAGCTTTCATCTGGGAAGTTTCAGCATTTGAGGGGAAGAGTTGTAGGTGCTGGCTGGGTAAGGCAGGGCTTCCCAGAGACAGACAGAACCCAGACTACCCCATTTTTAAAGGATTTAGATATGCTAAAAATGAACAGATGCCAAAACATTAACACATATGTGGTAGATTTTTTAAGTTTACATTTAAAAAACCAATAGTTTAACACTCTAAAAGTATAGTGTCAAAATAACTTTATTTGGAGAGAATGTCAACAGTCTAAATTTCAGACTCTTTATGAATGTGAGATCTGGCTCCTCTTCCATTTATTTCCCACTCACACGTAACCTCTGCCAAGAAAAACCGGGGTGGGTGGGAAGGAGATCTAAATGTGGCTGAGTGGAGTCATTTTCATGCCCAGAGGAACCTTGGTAAATATAAAGCATTTGGTCCATGGCTCTGTGCCCTGTGGTCGCAAGGAATAGTTCTTAGAAGGGCAGACACATCTTAAGTACATTGTCTCAAAAGGCATCAAATCAATTTGTTTCTACAACGTTGTCTGTTCCCATGGCATTGGAAAGATCTTGATGGAGTACCTGGCTACCAGCTATCTCTTCCTTGTATCCCCCTCCTCTGCTGCCCTCCACACACCAATATCAACCCTCAGTTCTCTTCTCAAAAAGCCCAAGGAAGATAAGGAACTTATGATGGTGCAAAAATTGGCATTAAAGTTCTGAGGTTTTCACTCAACTTATATTTTTTATGTTTGTGAAGGTAAAACAGTAAAGTTTAAACAACATATTGGTGACATTTCACTCATTTAAATTAGTTATGATGGTTACAGTGTAATTAATTTTATTTTAACACTGATTACTTTTAGTGCCTTTGCAGGCATTCTCTACTGGAGAAGATCAATGAGATGCTTGTAAATTTGTTTTTCAGATAATACGCATGCTAGGAGGCATTTTTCTCTGTGTCTTTTCCTCTATGCGAATGTTCAATGTTTGTTAATATTATGTATGACTCAGAATTATTAATTCTCAGTTCCAAGTTCAGAAATGCAGAGTAGTTTCTAAGGTGTTTGAGATGGGAAAAGCCTTGGGCTACTTTCATGGCTAACTTGGTGTATTTGAAATATCTGTCCAATAGCCAGGATTATGGCCTCAGTCCTACCTTGAACCCTGTTCATACACAGCTTAGCCCTTTGCTTCCTGGCAGAAATAGCTGTCTCCTTTTTTTCTCCTATTTCCTTCAGAGTTTCCAATACTTGATCACTAAAACCTCTTTTCCTTCTTTGTCTTCTACTTTAATCTTTCTTTTCTATTCCCAACACCTAGTTCTCTCCATTTTTCCAACAGGAATGAGTCATGTAACACAGATTAAAACTTGAAATTTCCATGGTTGCTAAAAAGACATACAGAAGTCAATCTTTTGATACTCCTATTTTCCACAGGAGAATTTGTGGTTTAGAGAATTCTCTTGTGTGTGTGTGTAAGGTTTATAGGTAAAACAGTGAGAATCATAGGTAGTAAACCAGAAGAAGACAAACAGGAATAAGTTTATGGTTGTGGTTATGAAGAAGCAGAGGTTAAGGGAAGAGCCCATCAGCCCTGCTAGTTGGATGGCATAAAGTTAGTGCAAGCTTTTATGAGGTTGAAATAAGGGTTATTTGATAAAGAGTGTGATGATTTTCTATCCTTTGAAGGAAAAAACTCATTGTTTAAATAAGAGCTAGCATTTAGCAAGCATTTCTTATGCTAGGCACTATATAAATGCTTTTGTAACTGCACCTCACTCAATCTTGACAATGGTTCCATGACTAGAACCTTTAATGACACTTATTTTGTATAGCAGAGAAGCTAAGAATTAAACTTGAGTATATATGACTCTAGACTCGAAGTGCTTGACCATCACATGCTAGTGGCACAGAACACATCCTTACGAATTACTCATAAAACAGTGGGGACAGAATGACAGTTAGGCTAACATCTCTTTTCCCTAAATCTCATGATTGAAAGAAGGCAATTGGGATTAATACTACACTCTGCCCCAGGTACCTATTGTTGAGTAACAAATCATTCAAAAGCTTACTATTTTATATCATCTTGTGATTTTGTGCTCAGAATCCTAGGCAGAGCTAAGGCAGCGCTGTTCTGAGTAGCTTTGACTTAGGTCACTCAGTGGTACTCCCTTGGTGGGTAGGCTGACCTACAGGCTCCAAGACCACTTCCACTGCATGTCTGCCACTTGGCGGGGATGGGTAGAAGTCTTGGTTTAGTTGAGACTGTTACCATGGACTGGTGGTCACACTTCTTTTTTTTTAAAGTACATTTTATTGATTATGCTATTACAGTTGTCACATTTTTTCACCCCTTTATCCTCCTCCCCCCTGAACTGCTGTCCTCCCTTAGTTCATGTTCATGGGCCACACATATAAGTTCTCTGACTTCTCCATTTCCTATACTATTCTGAACCTCCCCCTGTCTATTTTGTACCTAGCATTTATGCTTCTTATTCTCTGTACCTTTCTCCCGCTCCTCTTCCCCCTCCTTGCTGGTAACCCTCCATGTGTTCTCTATTTCTGTGAATCTGTTCTTGTTCTAGTTATTTGCTTAGTTTATTTTGTTTTTGTTTTTTTAGGTTCAGTTGTTGATAGTTGTGAGTTTGTTGTCATTTTACTATCCACAGTTTTGATCTTCTTTTTCTTAGATAAATCCTTTTAACATTTCATATAATAAGGGCTTGGTGATGATGAACTCCTTTAACTTTACCTTATCTGGGAGGCACTTTATCTGCCCTTCCATTCTAAATGATAGCTTTGTTGGATAGAGATCACAAGGAGGGTTACCAAGGAGGAGGGGGAGGGGAATAGTGGGGGGAAAGGTACAGGGAATAAGAAGCGTAAATGGTAGGTACAAAATAGACAGGGAGAGGTTCAAAATAGTACAGGAAATGGAGAAGCCAAAGAATTTATATGTAGAACCCATGGACTTGAACCAAGGTGGGGAAAGGCTGGTGGGAGGGTGGATACAGCGTGGTGGGCAATAAAGAAGTGAAACAAATGGGACAAGTATAATAGCATAATCAATAAAATATATTTTTAAAAGAAAATAAATAAATAAAATTGTTAGTAGAAAAAGAAATTGTGCTGAGATTTAAAAACTGTGTTGTGGTTTTAAAGAGAGGGCATTGGAGAGAGAGTGAATCTTTCTAGCTTCCTCTTGGGAAGTTATTTCCAAAAAGAAGGCTCCTTCTTAATGAAAAATGTGGTGTAATGAGAGGGCAAGGGATTTGTGGTTGATGCATGTAAGTTTAAATCCTAATTCTCTCAAAGTGAAGATCATAATTTCCATTTTGTGAAATTGTTGTGGTGACAAAATCAGATAATCTATATAAAATACCAAGCACACAGTAGGTTCATAAATGTTAGCCCTTCCCCTTAAATCAATCACATGACATAGCAGATATCACTCTCAAGGCTGGGCTTCATTTCCCATTTAATACTTAGGAGGTACCTACTACATAATAAAAGTTGAATAAATATTTGCAGGAGGAAGCATGAATAAACTAGCCACCTTATGTCTTCAAGGGGTTGGTTGCCATGAAAACTCTCTAAAGGTGATTTTCTTTCTTTTGTTCTTGCTGGAACAAGAACAGAAGAGGTGAGTTTCATAACTCTAGTTGATTTGTAGCCTAGTCCTATCTGTATAATAACCAGTAAGGTTTTAAGGAGGCTAGGTCATTGTCTTGGCATGCAGTCCTCCAATAGAGGGCATGTGACTGTCCATACTATAAAGCAATAAACACAAAGAGCCTCTTATTCTCTTGTGGTCACAGAAAAAGTAGTAGAGAAGAAGAATACATTCAGAGGCCTATGTGATATCACTTGGTCCTGAGTGTAAAAGGAAAGGTTTGCATGTTTGGCGGGTCTCTCTCCTTCTACCTCTTTGGTGCCTATGAAGAAGTCTTCAACATAACTTTTTTTTAAAAAAGATTTTATTTATTTATTTTTAGACAGAGGAGAAGGGAGGGAGAAAGAGAGGGAGAGAAACATCAATGTGTGGTTGCCTCTCAAGTGCCCCCTAATGTGGACCTGTCCCACAACCCAGGCATTTGCCCTGACTGGGAATTGAACCAGCATCCCTTTGGTTTGGTTTGGTTGGCTTTCCATCCACTGAGCCACACCAGCCAGAGCTCAACATAACTTTTTACTAAGATTCAAAGAAAGAATCATGATTGAGACTATCCGTTTGGGAATTTAAACATTGTGAATCATAGGCATTTAACATCTCCCTGTATGACCTGTCTCATTCTGATTCATTTGCCACATAGTCATAAGCATAAGCTTTTGGAAACAAATCTCATATGCTCTATCTCTTACTTCCTAGTCAATTTAGGATAAAAGCAAAATTTTATAACATGGTATATAAACCCCCATGTGGTTAAGCTTCTTCATCCTATGTGCTTCCTCCTTCAGACTTCACCTCCTTCCCTGGCTATGTCAAAGCTCCATCATAGTACTATGTATTTCTCCTTTATGGCCTTTGGCAAAGTCATACACTTTTTATTTGTTAATATCCTTCTATGATTAACAGCAGTCTTTCTCTAGGAAACTCTTTGCTCCGTAACAGCAAGTATTGTGTTATGGATGCTTTCTATCATATCCCCAGAGCCTGTCACATAACAGCCACTCATTTAAGAAGTATTTAATGAAAAGAGAACCAACTATACGGGAAAACATAATTGCCGATGATGCCTCAGACAAGGGTTTAATCTCCAAAATATAAAGAACTCATGCAACTCTACTCCAGGAAGACAAAAAAAAAAATTAAAAAATGGGCAAAAGACTTGAATAGACACTTCTCCAAGGAGGACATACAGAGTGCACAGAGACATATGAAAAGATGCTCAGCGTCACTAGCTATCAGAGAGATGCAAATTAAAACCACAATGAGGAACTACTTCATACCAGTCAGAATGGCCATCATAAACAAATCAACAAACAAGTGTTGGAGAGGATGTGGAGAAAAGGGAACCCTAGTGCACTGTTGGTGGGAATGCAGAGTGGTGCAGCCACTGTGGAAAACAATATGGAATTTCCTCAGGAAATTCAAAATGGATCTGCGTTTTGACCCAGTAGTTCCACTGCTGGAATTACACCCTAAGATCCCTGAAACACCAATCCAAAAGAACCTTTGCACCCCAATGTTCATAGCAGCACAATTTACAATAGCCAAGTGCTGGAAGCAACCTAAATGCCCATCAGCACATGAGTGGATCAAAATACTATGGTACATTTACACAATGGAATTCTATGCAGCAGAGAGAAAGAAGGAGTTTATACCCCTTGCAACAGCATGGATAGAACTGCAGAGCATTATGCTAAGTGAAATAAGCCAGGCGGTGAGGGACAAATACCATATGATCTCACCTTTAACAGGAACCTAATCAACAAAAGAAAAATGCAAACAAAATATAACTAGAGACATTGAAATTAAGAACAATCTAACAAGAGCCAGAGGGGAAGAGGGAGAGGACAGAAGGAGAAGGGTTTTCAGGATCTACTATAAAGGACACATATACAAAACCAAGGGGGTGGGTGGAAGCAAGGGAGGGAGGTGGGTTTGACTGGGGTGGAGGGGAGTGGTGGGGAGAAAATGCAGACAACTGTAATTGAACAACAATAAAGTAATTCATTAAAAAAAGAAATATTTAAGAAATACTTCTTAAATAAATGAGTAATTAAGGAAATAGATGATATCATTAGTGAAAATCACTTCCCCACTTCAGCCTAGGACCCAAACCCACTTTGAAAAAAAGTTATAATTACCACTTCTAAACCAAAGGAGATTTGAGACAGAAATTGAATGAGTTCATTGATGATGACGGTGATGATAATATATAATATTAATATGTAATTAAATAATAGAATAATTATAACTAATAGTTAAATTGCAGTATTTATTGTGTGCTTACTGTACGTCAGTTATTATGTTAGGTAATGGGGATAAAATATGGAGCAAAATCAAACATGGTACCTCTCATGTACTATCTTTTTTAACAAGTCCATTCATTAGGTATAATAATTTTCCTATTTGATAGATGAGAAATTGTGGAAAGTTAAGTAAATTGCTCATGATCATAAAGCCAGTAAGTTGCTGCTGATAGAACATATATTTGAACCCTGGAGAGACTCCAAAGTTTTTAACCATTAAATTGTATAAATTTTGAAGACAAGAAATTATATTTGACTAGTGCATTAACCTGAGAGATAATATCTCTTAGCAAATGCTGCAGATACTACTAGATCTTCCAGCATACATAGCAAACTGAGCATCACTGCATGCCAGACACTGATTTAGGTGCTATGGGTACATTTTCTTTAATTTTTAAAGCTTTTCATTAAAAAAATAAGGAAAATTTTAAATTTTCCTTAATCTTTTAATTTTATGGTAGGTATTATCCTCGCTTTTATAGGTGAGTTGACAAAGGCTCAGGTAGGAAGAAGAGGCAAAGAAGTGGGCAAAAGCACGTGGGATACTTGAAAACTTTCCAGCTCCTAAAGCTTTTACTGTATAACTTTTAAGTTGTATTTTAAAGGCAGGAAAACCTTTTGAATTCAGATTCAATAAACCTAGAATTTGTAACATTGAGACACTGAATCATAGACTTTTATAGCTAAAAAAGACCTCAGAGACCACCTAGTCTCAGCCCTTCATGAGCCTTCTGATTGAGTTTAAAATTAGATAAATCTTAGGTAGCTCAAAACTTTTATATTATTCGCATAATGTTATGATTTATAGGCCAGTCACAGGTTGCCATTTTAGAAGACCTAGTCAATTTAAATGAATTAGTAACCACTTCAGTCCATTTATAACTATATTTGCATGTAAGAAAAGTATAATTCTTTATAAATATTTTACATTTGTAATAGTTACTAATTTAGTAGATGGGAGGTCACCAACAGCATTCCTCTATGAAGAATGAGATATAAACAAGACTTTTATCATTTGAAAATGTCTCAGGACCTGAGGCACACACATATTAGAAAAGAGCCCTGGCTACTGTAGCTCAGCGGGTTGAGTGCAGGGTGTGAACCAAAGGGTCACTGGTTTGATTCCCAGTCAGTGCACATGCCTGTGTTGCAGGCCAGGTCCGCAGTAGGGGCCACCTGAGTGCAACCACACATTGACATTTCTTTCCCTCTCTTTCTCCCTCCCTTACCCTCTCTCTAAAAATAAATGAATAAAATCTGTTTAAAAAAGCAAAGAAAAACACATATCCAAAGTGTGATGGAGATGAAAGTCTCCCTTTCCTTCCTCCCTCTCTATCCCCCTCCTTCCCTTGTTCCCTCCTCTCCCTTCCTCTTTCTTTCATTCATTCTTTTCTTTCTCTCTTTCTTCCTTCCTTCCTTCCTCTCTCTCTCTCTTTCTCTCTGTTTCTTTCTCATGCCACTGCTGCATTCTATTGTCTTGAACAAATAAGGATAAATCACATTTTAAATCTTTTGTTTTCTGATCTATTAGTGGGATCTTGAATGCTTCTGGTCCCCAGGCCATTCAAAAGGAATAACTTTGAATAGAAAAGATGACATTATTGGTGAAATTGAAGGCTCACCTGAATTTACTTTAATGGGAGATCCCAACTCCCCAGGGGGAAATGTCTGTAAAGATATCACTGAGCACTCAGAGGAAAATATTATGTTCTAACCTTTTAAAAATTAATCCAACTATTAGCAAGGATCCCAATTGTATTTCATTCAAGCCATAATCTGAAAGGTAGAATGATTAAACCAAGACAAATGTAGTGTCATAAGCAAATGTCATGCCATAGATTTACCTACCAACAAGACATTGGCATGGTTCAGGTCAAAGGTTAATTAAAGACATTGAAAGGTCATTCTGTGATTAGCTGAAAGCAGAGCTTTAATAGGGCATCAGTCTGAGCACACTGACAGAAGATTTATGCCAGCCGCGATGACACCGCCACGAGTCCTGCTGATAACAAGAGCCTCAATATTGGACTGAACAGAATGATGAATGGGGCACACGTATCCTCACACTTCTCATTACAAGCTCTCTCACTCCTGGTGGCACTGAGAAGCATTTATTCACTGGAGTTTGAAGGTACGGACAGCAGAACAGTATATCTAATACTTTTAAATGTAGACTTGTGATATAAAAATGAAACAAGAGATAAGATTAGGTCTTTGAATAATTGCACAGCTTTTCTTCCAAGATTATATTCACTACTACTAACACTATTTTCCCCCCTATTGCTCTTCTAGTGTGTGAGCAGTTCAAGAAAATTAATTGTCTGAGGCATAAGGTCAGAGGGAAAAAATTACTGATAAGCATTAAACATGCGTTAAAATAGTACCTCACCACATTTTGCCTTCCATAGCCCTCAGTACATGGACAAAAAATAATGTAAAGAAAAAAGATATAAACATTTCCCACTATGCCACATTTAGGGTTGCTTAAATGCTATACTTATGTGCATTTGATTAGGTAAAGGATCTAGAAAGAAAGCCAAGTACATGAAATATAAATAAAAATCAAACAAACACCTTATAATATTACTTAGCTGAAAGCAAATGTAAGAGAAACTAAAGCCCTGATGAATAATGTTTACTTTTCCACAAAACTCCTTTTCAACATGTTATGTATTTATCAAACTACTAGAGTGTAAATTCTGTGAATAAGTTCTGTCATCTCTCAACCAGCAGACACCATGAAAATTATAACTACAAAAACTGTTATATTATAAAAAGGCTACTTTCTATAGATTCAAATGTACTTGCTGCTACAACTTCACAGTAGAAAAATCAGATTCTTTCTGCTTAGGCCACCAACCAGGACCAGACCAGGGGAAGATCACATCACATATAACCCCAAGTCAGTCCTCACATTTATTCAGAAACAAGCATGAGTCGGCCTGAAAGAAAGTGGTGGAACTGGAGGAGCTCTGAGAATTTTTCTTTCCTTTTTACAGGCAATTGCATTTGTGGGTAGAGAACAAGTTGGAAATAAACTTATACAAACCATTAGTTCAGCCCAGAACATGCAATCGTGTGGAGCTATGGGAAATGCAGACATGTATGTGTCACCATGCATACAATATTAAGATCACTTCTTGGCACTGAACAAACTGAATAAGTAGTTTGAGTGGCTGATTTAACCCCATCTGAGTGAATAAAAGCTGTTAATAATGAGAAGGATTTTCTTGTTGGTTTTTGAAAAGAGGCTTCTTTCATCACTTGTAGCTTAGGATTTTCACTTGCCCTAACAAATGTTAGCTAGCAAAGTCTTCAGAACAAATAATGTGGCCACGCAAAGAGCTTTTTGTCTCCTCCAGTGTGATCCACCAGAGACTCATTTATGTAGGCAACCTCCAGCATTAAAATGCTGGCCATGGTGGAGCAGTCCTGCCTGAGATCATAGGTCTTAGCCAGGTCACTCATTCAACAGAATGGCCATTAGGCAGATTATTGTGATGGCCATCAGAGAACTGTATTGATCAATTTTTGCCAGTCTACATTTTGTCTGCCAGTATTTATAAAGCCCTTATAAAATATGTGTGTGTGTGTCTTGCAACTGTTTTGTGGTAGTTGGAATCAGTATATGGTAGATGAGGCAAGTATTAACATCATGTATTTATACATAGAAAGGGTAATATTTTCCAAGCTACCTGTAAGAAATGTATGGTTGTCCCTCAGAAAAATTAAAGCTAACCAGTTTAAACAGCCCGTGCTCACTTCCCATGGCAAACAACAGGACTGAATAGTGTGAAAATAACATTACATCTTTTATTTTCTCCTTTTTGGTACCAAAAACATCTTATGGAGAATTTGGATATATTGTGCTCTTTCAAAAAAATTCACTAAACAATCGATGATTAACTAATGTTTCTTGATAACCTATTTTGAGATAGGTTTTACAAAGGATTTATAAAAAAGTACAAATCAGGGGCCCTGCCATCAGTGGGCTTACAAGCTTAAAAATCAAAAGACAGCCCTGGCTGGTGTAGCTCAGTGGATTGAGCTTGGGCTGCGAACCAGGCATCGCAGGTTCGATTCCCAGTCAGGGCACATGCCTAGGTTGCAGGCCATGTCCCCCAGCAACCGCACACTGATGTTTCTCTCTCTCTCTCTCTCCCTCCCTTCCCTCTCTAAAAATAAAAATAAATAAAATCTTTAAAAAAAATCAAAAGACATACAAAACATGACAGTATTAGTTGCAACACAAAGTAAGGCTGTATGATAAGTATTGTGAAAATGGTATAGACCAGAGTTTGGCAAATTTTTCTGTAAAGGAAAAATAGTAATTATGTTAGGATTGCATGTTATGTGGTCTTTGGTTCAACTATTCAATTTGTTCTTGTAGAAAAAAAGCAGCTAGAGATAAGATGTAAATAAAGGATCATGGCTGTGTTCCAATAAAACTTTATTCTAAAAAATAGATGGCAGGCTGGATCTACATGAAAGACCATGTTTTGATGACCTCTGGTATAGATATTAAGTAGCATGGGTATTCAGAGAAATAAGGGAGTGTTACAGTGGGTGGAAAGGGAAGTCTTCATGCAGTTGCAGGAGAAAGATCATACAGGAATGTATTAGAGAGTGATATTCTTGGTGGAAACAGAGTGTATATGAAAGTTATGTATAATAAAAAGCCTCTGTGTAGTTCTTTGTATAGAAATAGAAAAAAGAAGGGTTCCTTCATGAAAGTACCCCAAGAAGAAAAGTCATTTCCCTTCTGACAATCAACTGCCAAGAGATTAAGTGTACAAATTAGGTCTTAAGATGTATATTCCTAAAACCAAAGAGTCTGATTTAGGTGCTTTTCCCTTTTGTCAGGCTATTTTTATAGCCTCTCCTTCTGTAGGATTGGCATTGTGGGCTCCTGGGTGCAGTGATGTCAGATCACAGGAAGGGTGAAATTCATTGTATGAATACTTGGGAGAATTCCTTTGGAATGTTTTCTCTGTGTTGTCAATAGCCACACACCAATCCAAATGACCTAGGCAGTTCTGAGTATCTGTTTCTGATGACAAGAGTTCTAGTTTAAACCAAACCCTAAGTCAAATGGGTAATGTGTTAAAGTGTGTTAATCAGAATATTAGTTCTGGCTAGATGCCAGAAAAAGAGGGTTCTGTGGAATAAACTATGCTTCTTCCTAGAGATTGGCCAGGTATATTGGAAAATTAAAGGACATGAAAATGCCTATTGCAAAGAAATGTTTAACTTGTATAACTATACATTTCCCAAATTTTAAACCACAGAACCCATTTCTATGCAGCATCTATGAACATTTCATAGAACCTATTTTGGAAAACAATGCTTTAGTAAAACATGTGAAAATAAATATTGTTAACAATTTCTAGTTGTGGCTTCAAGTTAGCATGCAAGATAGGAGAGGGAGTGATGACAGAGATTTAAAAACCCAAATGACTCTTGAAGGATATATGTATAGGATGGAATTGCATTTTCTTATTTATTGTAACTATTTACAGTCTACCTGTTTCAATGTACTTGCAACATATCAATTGCTGGTAAGCAGTACTAAAATGCTGAGATGGGAGAGCAGCAAATGGAGAGCAGGATATTTAAACTTTTAGATTATATTTTATTGATTATGCTATTATAGTTGTCCTGATTTTACTCCCTTTGCCCCACTCCACCAGCATACCCCACTCCTCAGGCAATGTTCCATGATTATTCATGTCCATGGATCATGCATATAAGTTCTTTGACCACTCCATTTTCTATACTGTATTTTACATGGCTAGTTAAATAGCCATGTACTTTACATGGCTATTCTGTAACTACGTATTTGTACTTTTATTTTTTGATATTTTATTTACTTATTTTTAGATAGAGGGGAAGGGATGCAGAAAGAGAAGGAGAAAAACATCAGTGTGTGGTTGCCTCTCCCATGCCCCCATGGCCCACAACTCAGACATGTGCCCTGACTGGGAATCAATCCAAGCAGCAACCCTGTTGTTTGCAGGCTGACACAAGATCCACTGAGCCACACCAGTCAGGGCCCTATTTGTACTTCTTAATTTCCTCACCTCTTCATCATCCCCTTCTCATCTGGCAACCATCAAAACATTCTCTGTATCTATGGTTCTGTCTCTGTTCTTCTTGTTTGCTTAGATTTTTAGATTCAGTTGTTGATAGATATGCATTTATTGCCATTTTATTGTTCATAGTTTTGATCTTTAACATTTCCTATAATAACAGTTTGGTGATGATGACTCCTTTAGTTATTTCTTGTCTGGGAAGCTCTTTATCTGCCCTTCGATTCTAAATGATAGCTTTGCTGGGTAAAGCAATGTTGGCTATAGATCCTTGTTTTTCATGACTTTGAGTATTTCTTGCCCATCCCTTCTAGCCTGCAAGGTTTCTTTAGAGAAATCAGCTGACAGTTTTATGGGAACTCTCCTATAGTTAACTAACTGCTTTTCTGTTGCAGCTTTTAACATTCTCTTTACCTTTAATGTTTAGCATTGTAATTATGATGTGTCTTGGAGTGGGCCTTTTTGCATCCATCTTGTTTGGGACTTTCTGTGCTTCCTGGACTTGCACGTCTATTTCCTTCACCAAATTAGGGAAGTTTTCTTTTACTGTTTTTTCAAGTAGATTTCCAATTTCTTGCTCTTTCTCTTCTCATTCTGGCACCCCTATTATGCAAATGTTGGATCACTTGAAGTTGGCCCAGAGGCTGCTTATGGTATCCTTGTTTTTTTGGATTCTTTTTTTTTTTCCTTGTTCTGAGTGGTTTTTTGCTTCTTATGTTCCAAATCATGGATTTGATTCTTGGCTTCATCGGTTCTACTGTTGTTTCCCTATAAATTTTTCTTTATTTCAATTAGTGTATCCTTTGTTTCTGACTGAATCTTTTTTATATTGTTGAGGTCCTCACTGGGTTCCTTGAGCATCGTTATAATCATCGTTGAACTCTGCCTCTGATAGATTGCTTATCTCTACTTTGTTTAGTTCTTTTTCTGGAGCTTTGATTTGTTTTCTTATTTTGGCCATGTTTCTTTCTCTCTTCATTAGGCAGCCTCCCTGAGTTTGTTTCTATGTACTAGGTAGAGCTGCTTTGGCTTCATGTCTTGGTAGTGTGACCTAAGGTAGTAGGTGTCCTGTAGGGTCCAGTACAGAGCCTTCTTTATCACCCAAGCTGTGAATCTAGGCTGGGCACTACTAGTCCAGGCCTGGGGCCACTTAGCAAGAGGTATGGGGGCTGGGGCTCTCTAATGTGGCTGTTTCTTGTTTGATAGGATTTAGGAAGTCAGAAAGCCTGAGTCAAGATCAGTCATTCACATGGAAAAGTCATGGTTAACAGTTTGGGTGGGAAAGAGTCTCAGGGGACCTCCAAGGCTGGGCAAATAGGGTTAGCCAGGTTGATAGAGTCTCAGATACGGCATCTGCCTGACAGCTCTGTGACTCTGTTGGGGGAGGGCTGAAAGAAGGGCCAATGACCTCTGCCTGCCATTCTTTCTGGGAGAAAGCTGTCCCTAGCTTGTGCCTTGATGTCAGACCCTTAAGTTCCTCCCTGTATGTCACTGGTGCCTTTCAAGCTGTTACTCCAGTGCTAGAGCTCAGATGGAGTGAGTCTGAGTAACTCCATCTGTGGGTTCAAGGGGAATTGCTTGGGACTCCAGTAGTTACTTCCACCATGTCAACCCCTGCTGGTTTTTGTAGCCAGAAGTTATGGGGACTTATTTTCCTGGCACTGGAACCCTGGGCTGGGATGCCTGGTATGGGCCTAGGACTCCTTACTCTTGAGATATCCCTCCCAAATTTTATCCACCACATGTGGATGTGGGACCTGCCCATTCCACATCTCCACCCTTTCTGCCAGTCTGGATGGATGTGGTTTCTTTAATTCTGTAGTTGTCAGACTTCCATTCAACTTGATTTCTGATGTTTCTGAGTGATGGTTGTTCTATAGTTTAGTTGTAATTTTGATGTGGTTGTGTGAGGGGGTGAGCCCATGCCACCATCTTGACTGGAATATTTAAACTTAATTTCTTCTTCTTTTCTTTGTTGTTGATATTAAACTTCTGGCTTAGTTCCCTTCATCCATGTCCTTCTGGAGCTTTGTTTGACTGAAAGCATGAAAATGATTGTCATCCTGAGCTATTCTTGGCAGGCAGAACTGAGCTAAGGGAAACAAATGTGTGATTAGCAAGTACATAAACATCCCCATCCAGGCCTAACTCTCCTTCTCTGTAGAATAGAGGCAGAGCTGTGCAGAGGAGTGAAGCAACCAAGATTTCTATTGCAGTATCTGGAGAATTCACTGGGAAGTGCCATGAAATTTCCTGCAAACAAGTCAGACTTTACAATCTAATTAAACATAATTCTACGTTGAAGAGGCACTGGTTAGCATTTTATAGCATTTTCTTTGTATTTCCTGGACATCCTAATTTTTATGCCACTGTATTGCTATCTAATTTTTATCAGTTCATTCACTTCATAGGTATTTATTAAGTAACAAGAACTAGCAAACTAATTAAGAATAAGACATGACCCCTGCCTTTGAGAGGTTGATAGTCAAGATGGGAGAGTCACCAAAACTAATAATGCAATCAAATGTTATAAATGCTATAGGAATATGGGAACCCAAGGGAAGCAGTTGTCAGTTCTACCCAGAAATGTCAGGATAAGTGTCATGCAAGGAACCAAATCTGGAAAAATGAGCAAGTGGGCATATTACCAGACAGACATTCGCATCCTCCAGAAATATTTTGCTGGTTAGTTCCTTGCACATGTGGGTGATCAGTAAACCCTTGAGCCCATCTCACCCCTAACCCTTTTGTATTTGAGAATATTGTAACATGAGAGATTTTCAAGTGGAGTGTGTGAACCTAGGGTGGGACATGTTCAAATGATTCACTACAGTATAAACAAATGTCAGAACTTTGAAAACTTTATTTCATCCCTTTGAAATTTCTATGTTTGAGTTTTATAATATACACATTAATACCACAGTAGATGTTTATAATTTATAAGCACATATACATATATTTGGTCTGCATGGTACAAATTATTTTTACTTCTGGGGTGCAAGATCAAAAAGCTTTGTAAGCCACATGTATTCATTAGTTATCTGAAGTAATTGTAAGTACCTGAGTTTTATCTTCTTTATTCAATAATTATTCCTCAGAGTTTTCTCATTTTTAGTAAAAATAACACACTATGTTATGTCTCTACTATGTTCCAGGCTCTGTACTAGGCACTTTGTATAAAGTTCCTCAGTTAACTATTACAATAGTCTAAATGAGATTGAGATAACTATCCCAGTATATGATTGAGAAGCTGAGGAGCATAGAAATTTAGTAATTTTCCCCAGGTTAAAATGTGGCAGAACCAGGAC